>VSMD01141809.1:0-146998 GCA_008750895.1 Mirza zaza | reverse complement strand
GATACCTTAAAGTGATACAAGTGAATCTACCATTTGATCCAGCAATCCCATTACTGGCCATCTACCCAAAAGATCCAATGACCCTCTACAAGAAAGACACCTGCACTCGAATGTTTATAGCAGCACAATTCATAATCGCAAGGCTGTGGAAACAGCCCAAGTGCCCATCAATCCAAGAATGGATTAATAAAATGTGGTATATGTATACCATGGAGTACTATTTAGCTCTAAGAAACAACGGTGATATAGCACATCTTATATTTTCCTGGTTAGAGCTGGAACCCATACTACTAAGTGAAGTATCCCAAGAATGGAAAAACAAACTCCACATATACTCACCAGCAAACTGGTATTTACTGAGCAGCACCTAAGTGGACACATAGGTACTACAGTAATAGGGTATTGGGCAGGGGGGAGGGGGAAGGGGGGGTGGGTATATACATACATAATGGGTGAGATGTGCACCATCTGGGGGATGGTCATGCTGGAAACTCAGACTTGTGGGGGGAGGGGGGAAAGGGCATTTATTGAAACCTTAAAATTTATACCCCCATAATATGCCAAAATAAAAAAAAATAAATAAATAAAATATGAAAATAAAAAAAAGGGAGAGGCGCAATCTGCATGTAACAAACCTCACCCTGCCTGCTGTGTTTCCCCCAGGCATCTCTCCATGACTACCCTTCCCCATGCTTGTCTTACTTTGTTTCAGTGGACAGTGGCATTTAAGCCTGAATTCAAAGCCATTTCCTTGAGATTTACTGTCTTTTGTTACAGGGGTCTATCCTAACTAAAAACTGTGAAGGGGAGAGAGAAAATTATTTTTTCTTCCCCTTTAGTTCCAAAGGAGAAAGTGAAAACCTGGAGATAAGACCAGCTCAAGGCCTATATTAATCCAGGCCAGAGGTGATGGTGGCCTGAATTAAGGCAGCACATACGAGAGTGGAGAGAATTGGATGGAATTGAAAGATTTTAAGGAAGTAGGATGGACAGATCTTGGTGACAAGTAGAGATGAAGGTTTCTGGTCTGAGTGCCTGAGTGGATGGAGGGGACATTCACTGGGATGGAGAACAGGGAGGAGGAGCAGAATTTGGAGGGAATGCCAAGTTTAATTTAAACATGCTGAATTTGAACAGCTTCTGGTACACCCAGGTGACAATGTCCAGCAGGCAGCTCCATACGTGGATTTGGTGCTTAGGAGAAGGCTCTAGGTTGGAGAGACAGTGTTTTTGAGACACAAGCATATAGATGGTTTTTAGAGACATAGGTTTAGATAAGTCCAACTAGAATGAGTATTTAAAGAAAGAAGAGCTGGGAGTTGAAGAGAGAACCTTGAGGAGCCTCAGCAGTTTAGGATCAAGACCCCCAAAATTGAGTCTTAAACAGTGAGGGAAAATCCTCATATAAACATGAGAATAACATCATCAAATCCTGAGGGAGAAGCACTTTAAGAAGCTTCAGCCAACAGTGGCAAAAGCTGCAGCAGGAAAAATAAGGACTGAGATGTAGCTATTGGTTTTAGCAAATGACGTTGGCAAGAGCAGCCTCTCTCAGAAGGTGGGTGTGGAAACCACATTTTAGGGGCTTGAAAAGTGATTAAGAGGTGGCGTGAAGGCAGCCAATGAAGATGCCGTGACAGGAATCACGGGTGTGAAGGAAAGGAGGGAGATTAGAAAGTAAATTTCTAGGAATATACAATCAGTTGAGAGGTTTTAAGTCTAAGAGTAGAGAATCTTGACCACATTTATGAAAACACAGTGAGTGAAAAGGAAAAGGCTGAAGATACAAGACGTTGAGCAGGTGCAGATGTTTGTGGGTGGGTGGCAGGTAGGTTGTGGTGGACAGAGTGGTTACTGGCCCAAGAGAGGCGGCTTCATCCCAAGACAATGGGGGAAAAAAAAAGGATCTAAACCAGAACAGGATCAGATAATCTCCTTAGCCACACCTGTCTGAGGCTGAAAATTAGTCTTGGAATTCTGTTACAGTTTGTTGTGTCTACTCATCTGTCCATTCATTTAGCTTCCAATCACCCACGCACCGGGACCTACCCATTCACTGATCCGTCTGTGACCCAGTCAACTTGGCAGAGCCAGTTCCCATCCCCATGTGTGAGATCAGTCATTCTCAGTTTATTATTTTTGTTCTGTTTATAAAATCTCCGGATAAAGATCCTTTCCGAGTATTGCTAGAGATTGCATAAATGAACAAAATAAATAAATATATGAATGAATACTCACTCCAGATCTCTTTCATCTAACCATTTAACAAATATTTATTTATTAAGCAACTGCTATGTGCAAAGCTCTATGCAAGTGTTAGAGCCACAAGTATGACTTAAATGGAGCTCATAGAGCTTGCTTCCTGGTGAGAGATAAAGATATAAAAATAGGTAATTGCAAGACAGAATACTAAATGCTGAGATTAGATCCTGGAAAGGGGAGCTGGAGGTGGTATCCTACAGTGAGTGACTAGCCAGAACCCTGAGCTCTCCAGGTTAATCCAAGGTGACTGTTACAGTCTGGACTGTTTGTGGTTTTGTGAATGGGAAAATCAGAATATTTCTATCAGAATCTGATACAATTAAGAATGAATGAATGAATCAGTAAATTGATATATGATTTCTTTCATCCTATTAAGAATATTTACAGTCATCTATGTTTGAACTCTTGCTTCCCAGAAAGTGTCAACTTTCAGTAAACAGCTGCCCAGTGTCAGGTGATTTTGTAAATAGTAAAATTTTGTTGTAGATCTTCTAATTCTAGCCTGTTCTTTTCCAACATTGGAATTTTCTTGAGGAAAAACTGTTTCTGACTATAATAAGTACCTAAGGCAAGACACTTGATCTTCGGGTGAGAGGACCTATTTTCAGCAAGCTTCTCCTCTGTGCTGGTGGTCATTTAATTGCCCTCAAGGCTGTGTGATCCCTAATAAAAATGATGGGGTTTTGTTTGGAATCGTGGAATTGACTGGCAGAGATCAACATTTCTGGCTCCTTTCCCCCCCATCTTCTGGCCAAATCACCCAGAAACAAATTCCCAACAGAGAGCACTCTTCTCCTTTTGCAGGTCTCCAGAGGAGAAGGAATCTATAGCTTTAACACACTTCCATTATAGTGATTGAAAATGATAAAAGTCAGGACATGCTTTGTGATAGAAATGGGACTGGTCTATACCTTGAGGACCTAAAAGTGAAACAGTTGCTCATAAAAATGAAGATAATGTTGGCTACTACTCATGGTATCTACTGTGTGTCAGTCTGGTGGAGCAGGCTGCATGTATCCCCTCCTTAAAAAGTGAAAGAAAGACAGGGGCCAGTGCTGAGTAGGCGACAGAGATGGAACCAGCCAGGCTCATGTCCCGAGCTTGGTCACTAGGGTCCTGGCATGGAGGGGCCACTTTGAGACACTCTGGTAAGACTCTATCACGCACCATGAGCTGAATGGGGAATTCTTTTTACTTAATACAGAGAAAAGACTCTAAACAACAAAGAGTTATCAACCAATCAACCAACCAACAAAATTCTCCTAAAGATTGACTCTGTGCTGTCTTGTCAGGACTAATACATGAGAATTAGAGAGCTGGAGAGAAAAAATATTGCACAAAAGAATCCTGAGGATAATGCTATCTTTAAAAAATCATTAGGTACTGAGTTGTATGGTGCAGAATCAGGGGTCTATTGAGATTCAGTGAAGGTGGGCACTGCTGGGGGGAAGGATGCTCATGAAAGGCATTTGGAGGGAGAGGGAGCTTGTGTTGGGTTGGATTTGTTGCAAGTCCCTTGACCATTTTTCTAGCCCTATCTTGCACTGCTTCCTCTTCTCTCTCACCCTGGTACCATATACCCCAGTCACACTGAACTGCTGCCATTCAGACCATTTCCCCCACGGCCATGCTTCACACCCCATGCCCTTGCCCTCGCTGTCCTTTTGCCTGGGATGTCTTCCCTTCCTCTGTCTGAAAGATAAACTCCAATTTATTTTTCAAGATCCAGTTCAAACACTCCCCCTTTTTGGGGAGTCCTCCATGAACTCTTTAGGATAAGCTGTTTCCTTCTATTAGAACTTCTATTAGATTATAGAATTTCTATTAGCTTATAGAAATCATAACTACTGCTAATAAGGAAAATCAGATAATCATAACAATCATAATAATTTATCAAGCACTTATATGCATTACCTCATTTAACTCTCACAACACTGCAATAAAGTAGGTTCTACTACCAGAATGGCCCTTTATAGATTCAGAAAAGGAGACTCAGGGAGATTATATAACTTGCCCAAGGTCGCTCTGTTGGTAAAAAAAAAAGTCACAGGCTCAGGAGACAAAGCCAGGCTGGCCCGATGCAGAGTCTGAAGTCTTAAGCATTCCCCACATTGCCTCCTATAAAGTCATAGTGGCATTCGTTTATCACAGGTTAGCTCTGGGGCTGCGAAGGTAGACAAGGTGGAGTGCCTGGGGTGTGCCTAGTACGCACAGCTGGTGCAGGGAGAAGGAGGTACTCAGCAGAGATTTTCCAGAATTACATCTCCCCCCTTCCAGCTTGCCACCTGTTAGTCACATGGAAAGACACAGGGCTGACGTGAGTTGAAGTCCGCTGTTTCACATTCAGTCAAGACTGTGCTCAAGAATCGCCTTTTCTGGGAAGCCTCCCTCCCTGCCAACTCCCTGTACCCCCATCCTGACACTGCTCCATCCTCGACCAAGAGCTCTCCTAGCATAGAACGCTGGCCACCTGGGGCTTTCCACGCTGTTGACTTGCCTGTTATAGTGAGCAGGCTTGCTCCATCCAGGTGACTTCTAGAAAGTACGATATGTTTGGGTGATGCTGAGCAAATACCTAACTTCTCTGCCTCACTTTTGTCATCTGAAAACTTGGTATAAGACTAGTACCTATGTGTGTGGATAATTTCCCATTTGCTCCCAGATCCTTGTTTGACCCTTTTTTGCCTTGCTTTGTGGCCTGGGAGGCCAACTGCCTTCCCTGGGCTCCCTGGATGACTGACTGCTAGGTGGGTTTGGCCCATGGGAGGCACTGGCTGGAGGTTGGGCAAGAAGCTAGAGGCCTGGGTATCTCTCTCTTTCCCCAGCTCCCCACGTTTCTGGCAGTGTCTTGTCTGTTTATATCCACAGGTGGCCCTCCTGCGTGGGTGCTGGATTTCCCAGCTTCACTGACATGGCTCACCTGTGCCGTCCCTTCAGCCCTTGGGGCGGTCACAGCTTTCCGTGTGGTTGCTGGTGTCTGGGTGCCTTGGGATTCCTCACTTGTCCCCTGTCTCTGTCCCCACCTCTCTACATAGTCCTGTACTGAAATTTTTCTTCTTTATTCTTTCAGCTTGGTGTCCCTGATGGACGCAGCTCTCTAGCAGGGCTGCTGTGCTTGGCTCCCAGCAGGCACCTGAGCTTTGTTCCCTTTTTCCTGCTGCCATCAGACTGGCTGGAGCCTGGGGCCTGTGGAGGGGGAGGGGAAGCCCTCGTGGCTCCTGCACCATGAGCAGTTTCTCAGGCCTGATGTCTGGTCAGGGCAGGGGCCTGCAGGACCCGTGACAGCCTTTGATAAAACAGTCCTGGCTGTCTCAGCCTCTATGGTGGAGGAATGTCCCAGGGTTTACTCCAGCTGGTAGAGGAATAACTTATTTTCTTAGAGGTTTTTCACCACCACCTTCAACTCCAATTCTGATCTTCCTGCTACCTGGCTCCTTAGGGGTGATTAAGGCCAAGACAGATGCAACATGAGTCCTTTTTCCTGTTTGGGTAGTGTCTTAGTCTGCTAGGGCTACTATAACATAATGCTACAGACAGGTGGCATTTTAAATGACAGAACTTTATTTCTTACAGTTCTGGAGTTTGGAAGTTCAAGATCAAGGTGTTGGCAGGTTTGGTTTCTCCTTAGGCCTCTTTCTTAAGTTTTTAGATGGCCACCTTCTTGCTGTGTCCTCATATGGCCTCCCCTTTCTGTGCTCACTGAGAGAGAGAGAGATTGAGAGAGGTATCTTTGGTGTCTCTTCCTTTTCTTGTAAGGACACCAGTTCTATTGGATCAGGACCCACCCTTAAGACCTTATTTTATCTGCATAAAGTCCCTGTCTCCAAATACAGTCATATTGGTGGTTAGGGCTTCAACATATGAGGGGAACAAAATTCGGTCTGTAGCAGGCACTGACGGAAAGCAAGAAGAACCAGCTCAGATATTTTAGGAAGGGAAATGCCTCTTTCTGCCCCTTCCCATGTGGACAGATGACTTTAATTTAATGAAAGCTCACAAATATACCCTGGGGAGTAGACTTTCCATCTTGCTCTGGTCTGGAAGGAAAGGCACGGGCTTGGCAGCCAGACAGTCTCAGTGTTTGCGTGCTGTGCATTCCGGGCAATCCCCTCGTTTCTCTGAGCTCCGTTCCCTCACTTGACTGGATTGTTGGTGATTAGACAAGACAAGGTGTATGAATGCCCTGAGCAAACTCTGTCCCTCAAAGGAAGTTTTTGGAAGAAACCATTCAGAGAATCTCTTCCAACCACCATTTTTTCAGACAGTCTGTAATTCATCATAACTTTCTTAATAATTTGCTCTGAATAATTTGTGGCCCCGACAGCCCACACTGACACCTTCTAACTAAGTCTGAAGCTAGACATTCTGGCTTCTTTAAGAGGCAGGGCTCACGGGCGTGTGGGAGCAGGAGGCGCATGGACTGTGCCAGGGGTTCCCAGCTGGATCAGTCTTGGCCTGTGCCTGCACGGGAACCCGGAGTGGAGCTGGGAGAGGGATGAGGCCACGAGGAAGTGCTGAGGACAGTGCAGTGAGGAGGCAGATCATGGGGAGGAGGCCAGAGTGGCATGAAGGTCCTTCAAGGTTTGTTATGGGCAGAGGGCGCAAGTGCCTGGGGAGGCGTTCTAGAGGAGGTAGTGCCTGTGCAGACTCTCCACAGGGGCAGGGAATTTGCCAGAAGGAGTGGAGGATAGGGCATTCCCCAGAGAGAGAGCTAAGGGAAAGTGAGAGACTGGACATCACCTTGGAAGGGAGAAGAGATACTGTCAGACTTGCAGGAGGTTAGGGCTGAGTAGAGAGGGCTGGATTGGACAGAGGGGAGTGTGGGAGAATGTGTGGAAGTGGAGTGCCCATGGATGGTGGGTGAAGAAAGCACAACTTCTGAGGGCCTGGCAGGATAATGCTGGGGACGACAGGCTTGGCGGGCGGGCGTTCACCTAGGGTCTCCCTGGACACCCTTATCCATGGGCTCCACACCTGCTGTGCTCACGGCTCCCCTGGGCACCCCCCCGAAAGGCAAAGCTGCTGGGAGCAAGAGCACACAGACTGTCCTGGGCTATCGAGCTTGTCGTGTCCAGAGCCAGGGTCTGGTCAGGGGAGACCTCCTTTAAGGACCTCATTAGAGCAAACACCATTACTAAAGGTCAGGTGTATGCCTATTTTTAAAAAATGTACTTATTTTTAGTTATAGAAACAATATGTTCATCATAGAAAATTGGGAACATACAGAAAAATATGCAAAGAAAAGAGTAAAAAACGCCGACTTGATATCAAACATATCTGCTAACAGAGATAGCAGTTAACATTTTGGTGTCCTTTTCCCAAGCACATTTGTGTGTGTGTGCACATGTATATGTTTACATATGTGTTCATAGAAAAATAAGTATTCATATTCAGTAAGTCATGGAGCCTGTTGGGCATCAAGCTGGGATGAAAAATGGGGGTCATATTAATAGTCATAACTTGTATTTTCCTGGCTTTTACCTCTATTTGGAATCACAGGACCCCTGCTGCCCCTCCTCTTGCAAAGGCCTCCCTAATTATTTCTGGAAAGTTCTAAGGGCTTTCTCAGATGAACTCAGAAACTACTTCCCTATTTACTTTCAGAATTGTGGCCTTTACAATGATGTCCACTCCAGAGTCCTCCATGCTCCGAATGTGCCTTGCCTTTGCCACCAGGGCCACCATTAAGCCTTTCCTAGGGGCACTGCCACACCTTACAGGTGCCAGGCACTTTGGCTCTTCCTAGCACCTGGGAGCCTTTCTCCAGGTACAGAAGAACAGCTGTGCTTTTGGGAGCCTGTAGGGCACCAAAGCTGGACTAGGTTCTTCGTGGAGGTGGGAGTCTCAGCCCCTTTCAGAGCTCTTTACAGAGCACAGTTGTGGCAGAGACAGGCTCAAGGACGGCCGCCATCTACCCCTTCCTGCACTGCACATACCTGCTGCTCCTCACACTGGGGCAGAACTAGTCCCCTACCCTGTGCATCTGAGCTGGTCTCAGTGACTTGCTTTACCAACAGGATGCATCCAAAAGGGTGCCCTGGGACTTCTGAGACGAGGTTGGAAGAAGGCTTGCCACTCTACCCAGATTTCTTGGAATGCTCCTTCCTGGTTCGGTCGCTTCCTCTCAGAGGCCAGCCACCCTGGTGTGAGAGGACTTGTAGAGAGTCCACGTGTAGGCCCTTGAGCCGACAGCCCTCTGAAAGGGGCAGGAAACACCACCTGCCCACCACGTGAATGCGCCATCTTGGGTACGCAGCCTTCGGATGACTCCAGCCCAAACTACCATTTGACTGAAACTACCTGAGAGACCCTGAGTAAGGCCTGCCCCGCTGAGCCCAGCTAGCTTACAGAACCATGACTGAAAATGATAAATTGATGTTTTAAGCCACTAGATTTTGGGGTAGTTTGTCACACAGTGACAGATAATCTGGACAGCAGCCCCCCTTTCTGTGGGCTCAGATATATTCTGAGCTCCCCATGAATGGAGTGACAGGCACCCCGCCTTTCTCAGCACAACCCCACCCTGCCTGCCTATGAGGTTCTGTGTCTGGGTTAAGCTTGTCTGCCTGGCCTTTTCCCTCCAGATGATGACTTCTCTCCCGGTATAATTCCCCCGGATCCATCCCATCATTCCACTTGCCATTTCCAGACATATCTCAATCCCAAGGGTAAATAGGGCTTAAGCTCCAGCTGGGAACTCTGTGTACACAAAGTGAAGAATTCACTGTATATACAATTGAGTGTATTTATGAAATTCTTTTTTCCCTTAGTGTTATATTGTGGTAAATTTTTCATGTCATTGAAAATTCTGCAGAATTCAAATGCCACCATTTGAATTTATATCATTATTCATCTGCCAGGTTTTGGAAAATCGCTCCCTCCTCTCTCTCTTTTTTTTTTTTTTTTGGTCTTAAATTATTAAAAAGACTGAGATGAATATCTTTGTCTATAAATCTTTACCAAGGTCTTAAGGAAATAATCAAGAATTCAGCAAAAAGTATATATTTTTTAAAAAAAGACTCTTGATGCATCATGTCACATCACTTTTGGGAAAGATTGTACCAAGTGACCTGCCACGGGTCAATCTAATAGGCAGAGGTGGTATCCCATTAGGATTTTAGCTTGCTTTTCTTTGATTTTTAGTGATGTTGATGAAAGTATAGTTTTTACTCTTCTACATTTTTACTATAATTTTTCTCTTTCTTTACTCATTATTATTTAATAATTATGTACCAGGTGCCAAGAAATCAACCAGACACTGAAAAGTCAGGAGTTTTGTATACAACCCCTGAGGGGCTCTGAAGCGGACACAGCTGGGGGAGCAGAGCTGGCATTCTGAGATAGGGAGAGCACCCGGCCTGGGGCCAGCAGGGACGTGTTCCCAGTCACCTGGTCGCTCCCCAGTACACGTGAGGCTGCTACCTGGCTTTGTGGAAAGACCATGGCTTTGGCTTCAGACATGCCTACTTTTGCACGGTGGCTTTGCCACTTTCCAGCTGTGTGACATTGGTCAAGGTATTTAATCTCTTCAGCATCAATCTCCTCAGTAAGGAAGATGAGGAAAAGATGAGGAAAATGCCACGTCCCTTGTAACTCTGTTGTCAGTATGAAAGGAGATAGTAAAGAGATTCTAAACACAAGCGTCTTATACATGGTATCTGTTCAATACTCATCAGATCCTGTACCCCCTCTTCATCTTTGGAGCCACTTCTTCCCGCTACAGTCTCGCCACTGTCTTACTGCGCTCAGCTGCTGTCATTTCTCAGCTTCTTTGCTGTTCTGCCCCTTACCTGGTCTTCCTGTTCAATGCCTAATCCTCCAATCCATTTGCTGTACCACCTCTGATTGTCTTTCTAAAACTAAACCTAATCATGCCACTGCTTTACTTGAAATCCTTCAAGAACTCCTTAACGTCATTGAGACCTGGCTCCTACTAATCTCCTGGCCTCATCTCTCACCTTGTCACACTCTGTCTTCTGGCCACACAGAACTGCCCTGAGTCCTGACACAGCCCCCACCTTCTCAGAGCCTGGTGCCTTTGAACATGCTTCGTCTTTGGTTGGGTTCTTTCCCTTCCTCTTCCCTCCCTGTGGTTAAAACCCCTACTCATCCCTCTGGAATTAGTTGAGTGATACTTTCCCCAAGAAGCCTTCCCTGATGTTCTAAGCTGGGTCAGGTGCTCCCCACTTCACGCTTGCTCCCCCCAGCACTGAGACAGGCAAGCGCACTATCTCACCTCCGTCACTGGATAATGGCTCCTTGTGGGCAGGGACAGTATCGTCATTGCTACATTCCTATTGAAGAGCCTAGAACGGTTTCTCTACCTCCACACTATTGAACAGCTGTGTAATTTGTGAGGACCAGGAAAAAATGAAAATACATAGACTCTTTGCTCAAAAGTTATTAAGAATTCCAACATGGCAGCAGCAGAGCTTTAAAACCTGGAATGCTTTTAAGAACTGAGTCCTGTCAACTGTGCAGGTTGCATGCCCCTGAAACCGGCCCTGCTAGCGACATTTTGGGCCAGATGATTCGTTGTTGTCTGGACAAACAAAGAATGGGGATGTTTAGCAGCATGCCTGGCCTCTACCCACTAGATGCCAGTAGAACCCCTCCCCATCTGTGTCAACCAAAAATGTCTCCATACATCACCGGAAGTCTCACCAGTCTCTGTTGAGAGCCACTGGCCTAGGAGACCTTTGGCACTCAAGGCAGCTTCTCGGATGTACCTGTGCTTTGCTAGGGGTAAGGGCAAAGTGCTGTGGGGACCCGCAGGCCAGAGGAAGGCTTCCTGGAGAAGTCATGTCTCAGGGGAAGTGACAGGATAAGTGGTATTTGGATAGGACCTGCTGCCTGGCTAAGTAAGCTGATTAACAAGAACCTGAGGGGGAGAGGAATATTCAGCAAAGCCAGGGAAGCCTTAGAAACCTCCAGATGAGTCACAGATCTGGTGGTTTCACATGGGTGGGTGGAACTTCCCCAGGCTGTGAGATTTATAATGAGAAAGCAGCTTTGAAGTTCTTCGCTTGGAGTTCTTCCAGGGCCAGCAGTAAAGGAAGGCTTGTGGGTCACAGGGAACTCTGGGCTATAAAACCCTGCGTAGGCTTCCTAAAAACAGGGGTCAGGCAATTGCCACCCTCAGGCCAGCCCTGATGGCTTGCACGTGTCTCTGCTTTGGCCACTCATTAGAGCTAGACCATGACCTGTCTTCTCACCCCCAGGACTCCTGAGAATGCTGCAGAGAGGTCACTCCACTTGTCCTGCAGGGGAGAGGGAGTGGTAGGGAGGAACACTGTGGCTTTGGGGGCTGGAGAATCCAGGCAGAGATGGCAGGTCCTATTTCTTGGGGCGAATGTTGGGAAGGCAGCTGTCTGGCCAGATGTTGAGGAATACTGTGAGTTCCACAGACCTGCGTGGATGAAAGGACTCTTACTCTCCTCCAGCAGGGACCACCTGGGTGAACCTTGCTATGGATCAGTATCCAGTATTCTGGTTTCCAGAAGAAAACTGCTGCATGAAGAAGGTATTCTCCTGAGAGGAAGGAGAGCATAGGTCAGATGAGATTCTAGAGCATGCAGATGATGGGACCCTTCACCGAGCTTCTGCTCTTACCCACATACTGTGTTTGAGTGCCCAGCCTTGTACAGTTTGGCTGTGTGACTTGCAAAAGTTACTTAACCCCTCTGTGCCACAGTATTCTCATCTTTAAAATGGGCATAAGAATCATATTGACTTCACAGGGTTGTAGTAAGTCAAAACAAGATCTTCCATGCATGTGAAGGGACTATCCACTCCCCGCAGTGGTTAGAATATAAAGTTGACTAATCTCTCTTAAAAGCTTCTTGTCATTGTCTGTTCTGCCCAAGACCCCTTCGGTGAGCCTAACTCAGCATGCACCCAGAGTCACTCTGCTGTCAGCACAGGGTCTCAGTTCCAAGTATGAGCATCCTCTCTGGCACCTCTCCCCCCCACAGAATTATTGGAAGGGTATTGGAGGCTTTGGGCTCAGCAGATGCTAGAGGACCGGACTTCAAAACCGAACAGGATAAGGGAACTCCCCCTCTCTGATGAGGGAGAAAAAGAGCAGAAAGTAAACATTCGTCTTCTGGAAGGTGGCCAGGTTGACCATCCATCAGGGCTCTTACCACCGATGCTGGACAGCACGGCGGCTGCAAAGGAACCCTTGTCCTCATGTCCCTGGGCGACTTTGTTGGCTGCGAGGGAGGGTTTCCCCACTCCCAGCCAGGCTGCTCTGGAGAGGGCAGGCGCCTCCTCACTGTGGGGTTTCCCTCCAGTTAGGAAGAGCTGTTCCCAGGTATCAATAAGAACAAACAAATGTTCCCTATGTCCACCTCTTTGGCTGCCCCACCTCCACACAGACCCTTCTTTCTATACCTGTGCTTCCAACACACACACACACACATACACACATAAATGCACACATGCACACACACATACATGTGTACACACATACATCTTTCTTATGACTAAAATGGACTCAGCCCCTCCCAATGGAACAGAAACAAAAGACTGACCAGTTACTGCATCCAGACTATGCCTCAGTTCCTTCTGAAACCTGTGGATTCATTGTCAAGTTCATTGTTACTGTTACCCACATGTACAATAGTGGGGAAAATGGAGAAGAGAGAAGAGGAAACTTCAGTAAGATACAGGAATGCCTGACACTGCAAGGGAGGAAGTACGGATACAAGATACCGTCCTCGTTTATGCATAACTGGTGTTTGTGGCTTCCCTTTAGGATTCCATTTCCAGCTCTGCGCTGTTTTTGCCTCCAGCCAGCCCTTCCCTGGTCACCCTGGTGGGTGGCCCCGGTGTTTAGTTTTGAGGGATATGAGCCCTTGGTATGGGGCTGCAGAAGTTTTCCGCTGACGTTTACCATTGGATATGGCAGGAGTAGGAGCCACCCAGGGGACCCCTAAATTCCATCTTACTTCTCCCATGTTCCCCTAATTAGAAATCTTATTTGTCCTTGACAACCTGGATAAAATACCTGGTCAGTTTGGTGACTGCCTCTCTTCTTGGCCTCCTTTCCCAGTGGCATAAGGAACCTGAACTGACCGGACGGCTGTGTCAAATTCCAGTTCAGTGTGGCCACTGTTATGCCCCCTTGTGGAGAGCATGGCTCCCCAAAGCGGAGCTTCCCCCCAAATCGTTGAACTAGCACAGCCCAAAGTTGTGAGGATGGGAGGCAAAAATTGTGTGGCAAAAATGGCATGGAAATTCAAACCCTTCCTGTGTCCCTTGGTTTCAGACACTCTCTAGTGACTATGATGGCGACAGGACCATGAGTGATTCCCTGTTCAGAGTGTTTATCACTTCCTGCGAGATGGTGTTCCAGCTTGCGAGGTGTTAGCCTCCTGGCACCGGGACTGACTCTTCCACCCACCAGGACACCGTCTGTGAGTACAGCAGCTTCTGCTTGAGGACACGTCCTGAACCCAAATGAATCCCATGGGCATAAACCCATTGCCTGCCTCTCTCCATCTCTCCCTCCTTCCTTGCCTTCTTTTCTTCTTTCCTTTGCAAAGTAGGCAAAGAAAGGTACTGCTTGAAGTTTTGCTTCCTGGGCAGATTTCCTTTCTCTGTGGTTCCTGGATAGAACTATTAATAATAAACCCTCAAAACTGTAGTGCTTCTGGCTCAGCCTGCCGGTCTGAGGCACCTCCCTGTGAAGCTGTATGTAAGGGGTGCTGGGGCACATGGATTGCGGCAGGAGTGGGCACTGGGGAGTGTGAGCAATGCTGTTCCTGCCACTTTACTTGTGCCCTAAGAACCTGTGAGCTTGGTCCCCTGTGTGCTATTTTTACAGATGATGGAATGCAGCCGGGCACGCTAACTTTCTGGCTGGGCGGATCATCCAACATTCCATGCGTGATGCTCAACTCGGGGTGAGGGTTTATCTTGTGTCCCATTTTCAGTCATTCAGTCTCCAGTAGGGCCCAGAAGCAATCCAGAAGCTGCTCTGTAAGAGGAGTGTAACCATTTGCTGAATGAGGCCTGGATTTGCCCTTAGACTTCAATGGCTCTTGTTGTCGTTCTTATTTGGAGGCTTGCTGTGGTGCCATATGGCATTCCGGTAAGGACTGTTGGGTCTGCTGGGCCATGATACATAAGCTGCACAACTGACTGCGTTACCAAGTGGAGGAGGTGGATATACTTCTTCTCCTGTGTACTCCACTCGAAGCTGGCAGTTTATCCCCCAAATGGACTGCCGTGGCAAGTCCTAATGTAACATATGTTGTCTGTAAAGTTCTGAGGCCCACCTATTATGGTGCTTCTTTGTAAGTGGTAGGAAGTGTAAGGCCCAGCACCTTAATGCTTATTTTTGAGAGACTTGCACAATGCCCTCAAATGCTGGTACTCATGGAATTCATAGACGTAAAGTCTACATTTTTATAGAATTTATTTATTTATTTGTTTTGTAGGATTTATTTTTTGTAGGACTGATGGTTGGCATGTATCCTACCAAAAGCATCTATGGTGCTTGCTATTTCCTACTTTTTGGTCCTAACAACATTATGCAATTTATGTTGCAGACTAACATCTGGCACCTGGGCTGGGAATACGGTCAAGGACTCTGTGGCTGAAATTGTGGCACAGACCAGGCATTTTGATATTTCCTTGAGACAGAACAAGTATATTGGTGTTTCCTCCAGGTGAAAGCAAACTTCTTTGGTGTTTTCTGGCCCTTGGTGTATATATATATATATCAGTCACTGCATACCAAGTCAGATGTTAATGATTTATTTTGCTAAGGAGCAAATCTAGGAACAGCAGTTTCTGTTGAAGATACCACCTAATTCTCTTTCTTCAGAATCAATGGTGTCCTTCAACTGTCAAACATTGAGAATGACATTAGTGCCTAGAATTTCACTTCTGAGTTCCTTGGGACCCCATAAATGACATTCTTCTTCGCTTTTTGAGCTTAAAGCCCATTGAGAGATAAATACAGTAATAATATATTAAACCATCACATTCATTATGGATAAATAATTGGAGAATAAGGCTTTAGATCTGAGGCCAAATGAGTTTACTCATATTTCATTCCTGAATTTTGACTTCTTCCTACTCATTGGCATAGCAGAACACCACAGATCTTACACTGGGGTTAGGACCTTACAGAAATGGGGATTGGATTTTGTGCAGGCAAAAACCTAAGCAATTGCCTCTGTCCTCCGCAGAAGTGTGCATGTCTGCGTACTCCAGATCAGGGTGCCTCATTGGTGTGATAATCAAGGCAACTTGTGTGAAGCTTCCAACCTGTCCCCTCACTATTGCTATTTCTTTAGCACCTGGCCGGCTAATCAGCAGCCCCATTGCCTGGATGTACACTTGAAACTCGGTTGCAGAACTCTCCTTTGGGACATGCATTTTGACATTTGCCTCCCCGTAACTGCAGAAAAATGATTCTTCTCCCTGCCCATCCTCCAATCCACCCAAACCCCATGGAGCTCACAGGAGCTTGCTCCAGTTTAGTTCAGACAACCAACATTTACTGAATATTTGTTCAGGGTTCTCATGATCACAGGTGCTGAGGACACAGAGTGGGTTGAAATTAGCCCCTATTCTTTAAATGCCACCCCTCTGGAGGGGAGGGGCTAGCGCTCTGTGGTTGCTCTCTATTTGCATGTCTAGGTGTCAGATAGACAACATCAGACAGGGGAGAGGTGTTAAAGGAAGACTTCATATAAGGGAACAGTTCATGATTTGGGCTAGGGCACTTGCGTTCCTTTCCTAGGTCTGCCCTAACACAATATTGCCAACTGGGTGGCTTAAAACAACAGAAATTTATTCTCTCATAGTGTTGAAAGGTAGAAGTCCTCAATGCAGCTTTTGTCAGTGTTGGTTCCTTCTGGAGGTGCTGCAGGTGGATCTGTTCCAGGCCTTTCTCCTAACCTGTGCTGGTTGCCAGTAATCCTTGCTGTTCTTTAGTTTGTAGCTGCCTCACTCCACTCTCTGCCTCTGTCTTCACATGTCTTTCCCTGTGTTTGTGTCTCTTTTCCTTTTCATATAAGAATGCCACTTACATTAGGGCCCATCCTAATCCAGTATGACCTCCTCTTAACTTGAGTACAACTGCAAAGACCCTATTTCCAAACAAGGTCACATTCACAGGTACCAGAAGTTAGGACTTCACGTATCATTTTTGTGGGACACAATTTGACCCATAATAGTGCTAAATTCTTAAGAGATTTCTTTCAACTTCATTTCCTTAAGCCTAATGCATTTTTTTAATCTTTGGAATGAAGAGCACATTTTAGAAGCAGCTCCTCTTCTAAAGTTTTCTATCTTCATTATTTACCACTCTACAAAATTGTTTGAAATCAAAGTTCAACAGGCTGTGTGTCAGAAAGGTGTTCTCCAGTCACACGTGTGGCCTGCTTCAAAGACATTGAAGGAACTCCCAGAAGGAAACAAAAAGTTCCTGAATTGAAATACTAAGAGTCTAGGTAGGGTAGGAATTGTCAAATGGATAGGCTTGTTTTGGGGAAGAAGAAAACCCACAAACAAATAAAATGTCCTTCACATCCAGGATGTAACCAAACTTCCATATAAGGAAAGAAGGATTCTCCAAATATATTTGTTTCAGTTCAACACTTATGTCTTCAAGGATTTTATTATTTACTAGTATAATAACCCTTCAAATTCATATAGTTAATGACAGTTTACTAAGAGCTATCATAAGATAACTCATTTGTGCCTCAAAATAAGTGTGAGAGAGGAAGAACAAAGAGACTCTCATTTTGCGTATAAGGAAACTGAGGTAGACACTAAAGAGATGAGTTGACTCGTTCAAAATCAGACAGCTGGTTAGCAATGGAGTTGAGTGCACTGGCTCTCTGGCCAAAGTTATAAATAATTCTGCAGGGCATGCTGGTGGAGGGTGTGACTTTTTCTTTATTTTATTTTTTAATTCTTCATTATACTTGAATAATATGGAGTCGTTGCTGAATAAATATCTCTGAGCTGGGACTTTGCTAAGTGCTGGGGATAGTTATTGCCCCCAAGTAGTTCACAAACATGTAAACCATAATAGTTTCATTCGAGCTGATATTCCCTCAAGTCTAAGTGTTGTGATAGAGAGTCGTTGGGGTGCCAAAGATCCCATGGGGGGCTGATTCAACTGCTGAGGGAGGGGGATAGGACCATACAGGCTTCACAGGTCAGGGGACCCCAGCTGAGTTTTGACGAGGAGAGTAGACCAGGCAAGATGGGAGGCGGGGTGGGGCAGAGGTTTGCAAGCAGGGGAAAGTGCATGGGTGAGGGTGTGGAGGAATGGCGAGTGATGGGCTGGGCAGGGCTGGGTAGGTAAGCAGTCAGGTCATGAGAGCTCGCATGAAAATCTGTGTCTGGGCCTTCACTTGGAAGGGGGGGGAAGGTAATGGAGAGGAAAGGGGAGAGAAGGGAATTTTAAACTGGTGGCTCTCAACTGGAGATGATTTGCCCCCTTCTCTACCCACCCTCCCCTGGACATTTGGCAATGTCTGGGGACATGTTTGATTGTCACATGGTGAGGAGGGAGTTGCTACTGGCATCTTGTGGGTAGAGACCAAGAATGCTGCTGAACATTCTGCAATGCACAGGACAGCCTCCTACAACAGAGAATTGGCCAGCCAAAAATGTCAACAGTGCCAAGGTTGAGAAACACTATTTTAAACAAGGGAATGAGTTGTCTGATTTTTAAATTTTTTTCTGTTTTGGAGAGACACATTAGAAATTGCTGTAAAAGCTAGGGAATTTCTATATGAATTTTGAATGTTCTTCCTTCTATAACAGACTGAATATATGATATTTTCATTTTCTGTTTTATTTTTATTCTTCCCTATTCTATTATTATCTACTAGAAGGTACTTGATGTGATCCTAGCCTGTGTGAATGGCGCCCCCTGGAGTTGTGCAGTGCACACACTGCACACTATCTGTGGCAGGCTTGATGGCAATGGTGATCCTTGGACGTCACTAAGTGAACACCTGGCTATGTGGATTGAGCCTAACACAGTTGAGTTTAAAATTAATCACCCAAGTAGTACTTCTCCTTAGTATTCAGCATATGCCTGGCACAGGAGCTCAGAATTTGATGAATGATTGAACAAACGAACGAAGGATCGAGAAGTCCAAAGAATGAGAAAACTAATTGAATGCCAGGTGACGCTGAAGGAGAAACTTGTCATTAAAAATCCCAGCAAGGTATCATACCGAATTTCCAGAGTGCATTGGAGTGGAAACAAGTAGCTCTGTGCCAGGGTCCTCTTGGCTGACACTTCAAAATCCTGGCTGGCGAGGGACGGCTGGAGTGGAGGCTGGGTTTAGACTCTGGGAAATGACTGGGTTTTCTGGTCTCCTGGGTCCTCTGCAGCCTTATCAGTGAAGCTTTGTCAGTGTTTCCATCATAAACCCTGGGTGTGGGGCTAAGTGGCCTATAAAATCTGACTCTGGGCTGACGCTGGCAGGCACGGAGCCTACTAAGATGCAATTAGTTTGACTCAAGGAGTCTTCGCGGTTGGCTTCATTGCTTAATTGGGAGAGCACAACCAAGAAATAGGTTTGGTGCTCCTTCTGTCTCTGGGGACAGGCACAGAAAGGCTTCCGTTGCAGGGGAAAAAATGGGCTGGAAGTACAGGTTTGGAAAGGGTTGCCCACCAGAAGTTGGGAAATCCTGCTGGGCAGGGGCCAGAGGCAGCTCTGTGACCCAGGCCGGTCACATTCCCCATCTAGATGTTCGTTTCCCCATGGCTACCTTGCACGATCCTTAAGGTCTGCTTTGTACCTGAGTGGGGATGTTCTGGGCTGGTTACAGCAAAATAAAATGATTGCTTAAAGCCATGCTCTACACTAAAGCCCTCTTCGTTCAGTGGTGACAGTCATTCATCATTTCATGCATTGCTTATTATTATTTCTTTGCCCAGGTTGAGCAGTGCGGAAGTATAAAGAAATCAGACCTTGTTCTAAATACAGGTGCATCCCTTGCCCAAGGTTGCACAGTAAGTAGTAAGATCCCCAATCTCTTGGTGCCTTGGCTTCCTCACTTTTAAAGTTGTGAAAATAATACCTAATTTATGGTATAATTATGAAATTAAATGACACATAATTTGTAAAAAGACTATATAGCACTATGTCCGGGCAAAGAAAAAAAAAGTGTTCCTTAAATAGCACCTTTATACCACTAGGACTAGTCCTAGTGCAGTAACAGCAATGTAACAAATGCTGTCCTTGCTGTCCTTGCATATATAGAATGCTGTAAAAGCTCAAAGGTGTGAGTGTCTGAGGGTAGGTGGAGGTGAGAGAGGAGTCAGGGAAGACTTCACAGAGGAGGTGACGTGACCTGAGACCTGAAAAATGGATCATGAATTTTCTAGGCAGAGAAGAAAAAACATTCCAGTTAGCAAGAACAGCATATGCACGACTACTAAACGTGCATGGTCCGTTTAGGGCAAGAGGATGCCTGTTTGCCATGTGATCACAGGGCACAGGGTGGAGGGAGGTGTTCATCAGGGAGGAGCTATTGGCCTCACTGTGGACATGAGCGACTGAACCAGTCCTTTCTTCCTCTTCCCTGTCATTTTTGTTTGCAGAACATTTTCTTGCACGCAGACTCATTAACACGTAAAAAAGCTTATGAGGGAAGGCGTGTGCCCTGGGGTCGAACAGTGAGTCCCAGAGCCAGGGTCTGGACTCTGCACCCTCTGTGGAGGATGTGGCTTTTTCTTGCTGGCTTCCCCCCTCCCAGATCTTCTCAGCCTCCACCCCCACCCCCTGCCTCACTCTGCACCCTGCCGGAGGGCTCACTCCTGTAAAGTTCTCTTAAAAGTCTTTTATGACTCCTTCGTGGAGGCTCCCAGTCTACCCTGTACCCTATGTGGGCTTGTTAATTCCTTAAAGATCCACTTACGCCACACCTTCGAGATGCAGGCACAGACATCCCGGGGACCAGCTGCTTTCACCCTGGGAAAGTGCCAGTAGGTGTCCACTTTCCAGAATGGGGCCAGGGATGGAGCGGAGAGCTGGAAGCCAGCATGGAAGCGAACGTATGTCGAACGCCTACTATTGCTGAAGCCTGTGCTGGGGACTTCTGCATCCGAAACCTGCATTCAAATCCCGACTGTGTTAACATCTTGAGCAATTGACTCAGATTTTTCCAACTTCATTTTCCTCGTGTGTAAAATGGGAGAGTAAAGCAGACCTACCTGCTCCGGAGAAGGAAGGTCGAATCCCTCAGCTGCCTTTGAGAGTGTAAGATTTGAATATTCCCTCTTCTCTGCTTAGATTTGGAAGAGACTCTTAGATGAACACATGGTCCCTTTGTTCCTTGGTTGAATTATGTCACTGCACCAGTGGGGAGGGGGAGAATGAGCTCTGCCCCTGGAGTTAGGGATGGATGCTCCATGCTCTGTTTGCCAACTTGGGAAGGCTTTTGGGTCAGAAGATAAAGTCATGCCAAGGGGAGCAGCCCCTGCTTGCTGCCTCGTGTACCTGGGGAAGGATGTGCCCAGGCACAGTGGAGAGACCTTCTCAGGTTAAATAGAGTCTGGACAAGCTGGAGAGACAGGAGAACACTTCTGAAGCCTCCTTCCCCCCATAGCCAGGTCAACTAGGATGTGTCATCTGTTCCTGGGAAGGATAGGCCATCAGGGAAAGAGTCCTGAATTTGGAGTGAGCCAGGTTCCAACACCTCACAGCTGGGTGTCACTTAACACCTAAGCCTTCCTCATATGCCAAAAAACATTCATGTTAATTTCTTGAGGGGCAAGTAACCCGGTACACAGTGAACACTTGGTAAATGTTAGTTCCCTCCCTTGTCCCGCCCCCAAATACCCTTTTCCCCCAAGGACTGCCACCCAGCCCCAGGCACAGCTCAATAAAGTGCCCGTAAAACTCAGCTTCTCCGAGTCCAGCTTCAGAAATTACAGCGAGTTGATTCATCACATTGTTTGAATTATGGCAATATGAAAATACAGAAAATCCACAGGGAGTCAGCCTTTTCCCATATATAAACCAGGGTTATGATCCCATATAAACTTTTAAAAGAGAATACTTTAGTTTATATCTTCATGCGTATGATTGGAAAAAGAAAAAGAAAAAGGAAGAACAAGAAAAGAAAAAAGAACACATCAGCAAACAGTGTAACCCCAGCGGACATGCTTTCTTGCAAGTCCCTCTGGCCCTTCTCCTTATCTTCGTTCCTCATCTTCCTAACGTCCCCCACCCTCCCCACCCACCCGGCACCCTCCCTACAGTGGGCTGGGGCTTCCAGGAGGCTTCAAAGTCCTTCTGCCTCCTGCGGCGGGTCCAGAGTTCATCCACTCTTCCCCATCTCTGCTGTCCCAGCCCGCATCACGGCACCAGCGCCCCCGTCTGGACCACAGACCACCTTGCAATGACTCCCCCTGTTCCATTGAGCCTGCCTTGAGGACAGATGGGGCAGGGAGCAACGCAGGGGACACAGTCTGTGGGTGTCTATCCCCATGTACGACCTTAAAGAGGCCCCTTGGAGGCGTCAGGATCGAGTCTGAGCCCCTGGACAGCGCCGCCTGGCTCCCACCTCAAGATCCACCCCCCAGCTCCTTCTCTTTGACTCCCTTCTGCCTCGAATTGTCCCTGTCTGCCTCCCCTGCCTGGAAGGCTCCCCCCTCTGAGCTACCCTGTCTCTGTGTTTACTCCTGCTCATCTCCTAAGACTCTGTTTATGTACAATTTCCTCTGGGAAAATTGACTGTGACTACCCTCCCTCTCCTCACCCACCCCAACCCAGGTCCCATCCTCTCGCACTGTGTGACCTTACAAACAAACATCTCCCTTCAGTACGCTGGAAAAAAAATTGATTGTAAATCTGATGAATCTGTTTTCAATTCAAAGCAGTGAGTTTCACAAGGGCGATGACTAAACCTATTTTGTTCATCCTTACATCTTCCATCTTAGTGAAGCCACTTTGCACGTGGTGGGCACTCCAGCACTTGCTGAGTTGTGATGATAGACTTCTAGCCCAACCTTGCTTCCACCATGGTTGTGGTGCCCAAGGTCGCTTCCAGACATCTCTTCCACCATTCTCATCTGTAAAATGCGGGTAATGGTACCTATTTTGTGGTAACATTGTGAGAATTCGGGAAAAGTTTGTAAGGTGTGCACTACATAATTATTGATTTCCTTCGTTCAATGCCTACTCTCATTATGAGGTTTTGGGGACAGAAGAAAAATAATTTCTTTCCAGCACTGTGACCATCAGCCAAGATGAATTATTCAATACTGGCTAATGCCCACCAGTGATGCACAATAGCAAATTCTTGGATCGGGGTTCTATTTACACTTGGATGGTGAAGGAATATCAGTTGTTAGTTTTCAAATGAGACCTCCTCTTGGATGGCAGCACATGAAAGCATTGCCTGGGCACGGGTCCAAGGTTCTGTACGCAACATGTGTGCATATTCGAGTGCAGTTTCCCTTACGCATGACCCCACCTGTCAGGGACCCACGTCCAAATGAAAAATACGAATGATCAGCTTTTATGGCAAAGAGCATGATAATAATAATTTGATAATATTTTGATTTGAAATGATAATAATGTATGATAAAGAGAATGATAATTGTGTACCTTACTAATCACAGTCTGCCCTCTGTAACCATG
The DNA here is from genome assembly GCA_008750895.1 of Mirza zaza. NCBI lineage: Eukaryota > Metazoa > Chordata > Mammalia > Primates > Cheirogaleidae > Mirza > Mirza zaza. The sequence continues at coordinate 124,097 of VSMD01141809.1, read as the reverse complement.
GGGTCCACATCTGTGGATTCAACTAACTGTGGCTCAAAAATATTTAAAAAATATATAACAATAAAAGGTAATACAAATAAAAAACCAATATAGTATAACGACTATTTACATAGCATTTACAGTGTACTAGGTATTGTAAGTAATCTACAGATGATTTAAAGTATATGGGAGGATGTGCATAGGTTATTTGCAAATGCTATGCCTTTTTATATAAAGGACTTGAACATCCATGGCTTTTGTATCCATGGGGGTTCCTGGTACCAATCCCTCACCTCCAAAACTGAGGGACAGAATGTATTCTATTATTGTTTCCCTCTATCCTTACACATTAGACCTTTGGAGGCTAAGGATTAAACTCTCCTGGGTGAGCACTGGAAAATTCCCTGGTTGCCAATCTTCTCACCAAAGCCTCCTAGGGTTTTGGGTTTGGGCAAAGCATTTGAGACGGTATCTTATGGAACTCTTGGCAAAGTAGGTTGGCAGGAGACTCAGAGGCTTGGAGATTGAAAACAGGCTACAAGATTATTAAAAGATCCCCTCCCAGTAGTATGCCATGTTATAGTTTAAACTGTGTCCAAATCCGTTACATCATGTGATCCTGATGCAAAACTCTGACACTGTACGAACTGGGATTATCCACTCATTTTACAGATGAGGAAAGGGCACAGAAATTTTCCCAAGGTTGATCAGCTAGTTCATGGCACTGCCAAGATTTAACCTTGATTTTTTGACTCAAAGCTCTCTTTTTATTATCCTACATTTACTCCCCTAAGCAGGGCTGAGTCCCGAGTCCTGCTCTAATCCCTGCCTCCTCTCCCAGCCTGAACTCTGAAGAGGAAGGGCTGCTTTGCACCTTCCCACCCTTTATCCTGGCGAGTCTCAGCCTCCTGAGACTCCCAAAGCCTGCCCCAGCCACCTCTGCAAGGAGAGCCCATCATTCCTCCTTCATACGTGTCCCCGAAGCACTTGTTCATCCAGGGTGCTTATGGGTAACCGGAGATGCAATGCAGTGAGGTTTGAGCCTTAGGAAGATGGGAATCTACTTTGTGGGTTTCTTTATTTCTTCTTCTTCTTCTTTTTTTTTTTTTTTTTGAGACAGGGTCTCACTCTGTTGCCCAGGCTAGAGTGCCGTGGTGTCAGCCTAGCTCACAGCAACCTCAAACACCTGGTCTCAAGCAATCCTTTGATCTTAGCCTCCAAGTAGCTGGGACTACAGGCATGCGCCACCATGCCCGGCTAATTTTTTTCTCTATATATTTTTAGTAGTCCAGCTAATTTCTATTTTTAGTAGAGACAGCGTCTTGCTCTTGCTCAGGCTGGTTTGGGACTCCTGAGCTCAAATGATCCACCCCACTTGGCTTCCCAGAGTGATAGGATTACAGGCGTGAGCCACTGTGCCCGGCCTACTTTGTGGGTTTCTGCTTAACAACATGGTGTCAAGGGAGACGGCTGGATGGGGTCCCCTCTAGTGATAAGTGAGCAGTTTCTGGAGACTTTACTTCTCATAGCTGTGTATAGGAAACAGTTTTCTTCTTTTTCATTGGTAATGAGATGCAGTACAGGAAAAGGCAGATCTTGTCTGCATAGGGAAAGGTACTAGAGCATTTATTGCCTAATAAGTGTTACTATTTCACATATTTACAACTTATTGAATTCTCACAACATTACAGAGGAAGAAGGTATGAGTGATATCATTTTACAAATTAAAAAACTGAAGCTTAGCAAAGTGAAGTAGTATGTTCACCCAGCAAATACGTGGTAGACTCCAAAGCCCATGATCTGGCGTATGCTCCAATTTCAGGAAACTTCCCACAGACAGAAGTTGCTGTCCACAGGGCGTGTCTGGTGCGAGGCGGTCAACCCGGACTGCACAGTCCCACAAGCAGGGGTGAAGTGGTAACAGCCCTGCAACTGTGAGGGAGGAAGGAAGAGCATTATGAGGTGCCAGACAAATAGGAAACAATTGGGATGTAATTATAAGGAAAATGTAGGCAAAATTCCAGGAAGCCAAACACTTAAAGATCTGTTTATAACAGAAATGGTGGCAAAACCACCCTCTGGTCTGACAACCACATGTTCTAGAGAAAAATATCCCATCGGTTTGCAAAAACTCTTTGAAGAAAAGGGTCAGTCCATTTGATTCATCCATTTGATTGGTCAGTTCATGCTTATTGAGCCCCTACCATGCACCAATCCTGTCCGGGGCACTGCAGGTTCAAAGTTGAACAAAACTCGGTTCCTGCCCTCAGGTCGTGCATTGTTGAAATGTCACGGAGAGAGAGGACACGTGTTCCCATGGAGTGCTGTGTACATAGCCATAAACACTACAACTCTGGAAACTGCAACATCTGAGAAATCAGAGAGGGTAGAGCAACCCTGCCTGGGAAATCAGAGAAGGCTTCACTGGAGGTGCAGGTGACCTCTCAGGAGTGAAGCATTCTCCAAATTGAGATGCAGGCTGGTGAATGAATGCAGATAGCTAAATATGCAATGGAGAACCAAGCATTTGATGCTGACAGATTTCTACCCAGCATTTCTTCTCATCCAATGTTCCAATCAGAGTCACCACAAGGAAAGCCTTCAGTTAGAATGCAGCGAGGCGGTTAAGCACAGCAGACTCTGGAGCCAGCATGTCCGCGTTTGAACCTGGCTCTGCTGCTTACCAGTTGTGTCATCTAGACGCTTTGTGCCTCACTTTCTTTATCTGTAAAATGGGGATAACAACAGTACATGCCAATATCCTAGGATTGTTATGAAGACATGGCCCTACCCCACTGCCCCAGTCCCCATTATGCGTCACAGGCTTTTCTGGTGATTGTTTTGGTGGTTTTAAAATATGTCCATAAAATGTTTGACAATCCACTCCTCCTCCCTCCAATAGGTGAAGCTTCATTCCCCTTCCAAAGTTAGGTCGTAGAAGGCATCACAGATTTCACCTTGCTCTTAGATTACTTGCCCTGGGGGAAGCCAGCTGCATGTTGTAAGGATACTCAAGCAGCCCTATGGAGAGGTTTAAGTGTGAGGGAACTGAGGCCCTCTGTCTATGGCTATGTGAGTAAGCTACCTTGGGAGGAGATTTCCGGCCCCAATCAAACCTTCAGATGGCTGTAGCCCTAGCTAACATCTTCACTGCAACCTCATGAGGTACCCTGAGCCAGAAACACCCATCTAAGCCATTCCTGGATTCCTGACTTTTAGAAACTGTGAGATGATAAATATTTGTTGTTGTTTTAAGCTGCTAAATTTTGGGATAATTTGTTATAGAGTGATGGATAACTAATACACTAGTGGTGTTTGCTATTGCTGGTGATGGTGGTGGAATAACCATTACCTATAACCCTGCCCCTGTATCACTGTAAGTTTTCTGTCTGGGGATTGATTGAATGACTGTTGTATGTCTTTGTCCCAGAAAAGATTTCAAAAGGCATAGTCTGAAACTCCTTAGCTTCTAATCCCAGGCTTAGTGTGGATCCAGATTTAGAGAATAATTCTGTCTGCAGACCAAGAAATATAAGTGGTTCTGTCTAGGCCAGCAGACTGATGACTTAGCATCATATGAATCTTACCCACCATTCCCTCTCTGAGCTGCTTCTTCCTTCTTCTTCTTCTTCTTCCTTCTTTCTTCTTCTTCTTCTTCTTCTTCTTCTTCTTCTTCCTCCTCCTCCTCCTTCTTCTTTCTTTTCTTCTTCTTCTTCTTCTTCTTCTTTCTTCTTTCTTCTTTCTTCTTTCTTCTTCTTTCTTCTTCTTCTTCTTCTTCTTCTTCTTCTTCTTCTTCTTCTTTCTTCTTCTTCTTCTTCTTCTTCTTCTTCTTCTTCTTCTTCTTCTTCTTCTTCTTCTTCTTTCTTCTTCTTCTTTCTTCTTCTCCTTCTTCTTCCTCCTTTTTTTTTGAGACAAAGTCTCACTTTGTTGCCCAGGTTAGAGTGCTGTGTGTCAGCCCAGCTTACAGCCCACCATCCTCAAACTCCTGGGCTCAGGCGATCCTCCTGCCTCATCCTCCCAAGTAGCTGGGACTACAGGAGCACGCCACCATGCCTGGCTAATTTTTTCTGTTTTTAGTAGATGGGGTCTCGCTCTTGCTCAGGCTGGTTTCAAACTCCTGAGCTTAAACGATCCACCCGCCTTGGCCTCCCAGAGTGCTAGGATTATAGGCGTGAGCCACTGCGCCTGGCCTGAGCTTATTCTTTATTCTAGTAATTTCTTTCCCCACGTCCATCTTCTCCACCACTACAACAATCACATTGATCCCTGTGACCCCAAGAGAGCTCTGTGATCAATTAGATATGTCTGCCATGAGCATGAGAGGGAGAGTGACGGCACGCGTGCCAGGGATCCTCTGTTTTTAATAGGAAGCCTGCAGCTTATCTCCTACTCCTTCCCCTGTGCCATCTACTGTTAGATATCCTGTGGGATAATGTAAAGGACATGGTTGCCATTATTATTGGTGGGCATATTCTTTAATGATTAAAAAGATCCCTGGTATTTGGGAACATTACAATTTATGAGCACAGCCAGCTCCCTGGTCGGATTGAGCCTCAGTGACTGTTGGCTGAGGTGGGGTGGGGATTAGTGTTAGCTCCTATCGTATGGGAAGGAAAACTAAGGCTCAGAACAGGCACACAAAGCAAGGACTATTGCTGTCATTCAGTTTTATGACTGGGTGTCTGTCTTCAATATCATTCCATTGAGATTCAGGCTCACAGAATATTTCAAACATTTGCATTCAGCTTAAAACTCCCCCTTGTTACCCCACTGCTGCACATGGCTAGGTACATTTATAAGGAGTCCAGAAGACTTCGCCAATCCAAAGTGGGAGAGAGTGAATGTGTAGGACCTGCAGGGTGTGTGATTGGTAGGACGTTTCCCCAGATATGTGCCTACCTGTCTTGTCTTCCACTTTGGTGTCATCCAAACAATAGTAAAGACAAAAACCTTCTGGCATTTTCCAAGGAGAGTAATCCTTTGTATTTGGGTTATCATTATTACAAAAGGCTTTCCTGCTCCTGGCTCCCTTTATGTTTTGCAACACGACTCTCTGAAGGTTTTTCACCCTTTTGTTGACAAGGAAAATGAAGCTCTGTTAATAAAACTGGCTTAAGATCACACAGCATGACTGTGCCATGCTGAAGATTCTCATTGCTTTCTGTGGCGAGTTGGGGATGGACGTGTGTGGATGTGTGTGCAGGCATACGTGTGCATGCATGGATTTTGTAAGTGGAGAGGACTTAGGGTTCTTTAGCATCCAGACCCCATCTGCCTTTCTATCATTGGCTCCCATTGTTTTTGTAGGGCTAGGAAAAGAGGATTTTTGAAAGAAAATACTACATATTCATTTTAGATAATTTAGAAAGTACAATGTATTTGTCTACTTGGGCTGTTAGAACAAACAGCACAGACTGGGTGGCTTAAACAACAATGGAATTTCTGGTTCTGGAGAAAGTCATGGTTCTGGAGGCTAGAAGTCCAAGGTCAAGGTGACATTAGGGTTAGTTTCTTCTGAGGCTTCTGTCCTTGGCTTACAGATGGCCACCTTCTTGCTGTTTCCTCACTGATTGTTCCCCTGAGTGTGGGCATCCCTGGTGTCTCTTTGTGTGTGCAAATCCCCTCTTCTTATAGGACAATAGTCAGACAGGATTAGGGCTTCATTTTAATTAATATCCTCATTTTAATTTAGTCGCATTTTTAAATACCCCATCTCCAAATACAGTCCCAGTCTGAGCACATTCTGAGGTGTTGAGATTAGGCCTGCGACATGTGAATTTCAGTACGAAGTGGACACCATTCAGCCCGTATATGCAGAAGACATGGAAAGTGCCCAGAATTATAAAGAAGATAAAAATTGCCTGTAATCTCACCCCCAGGGACAACATCTGTGGATATTTTGGAGCATTTCCTTCCAGCGCTTTACAGTTCTTTTTCTCTTTCCACATGACCAATCCCATGAGCCAGCTTGGGACAACTGAGGCTTTACAAGGTCAAGATTTCTTCTCTTTGGGTGGAACAGGGGAGGCTAATGACCTGCGAGGGGGCACGCAGAGCCCTGTCTGCTCCACGGCAGGCTCTCCTTGCCCGAACGTCCCCTCAGGGCTGGTCTGTTTGGGCTCCAAGGCCTCACCCTGCTGTCCAGCCTGCCTCCCTACCCTGAGTTCTGATGGCTCTTGCTGACAGTGTGTGAAGTACCGCCCGAAGGGCACACACAGGCCCAGATCTCTGTGAGGAGGGTGGTCAGGGAGGACTTCCTGGAGGGAGTGGAACTTGAATGAACTATCTCTTTCAATATGGCCACCAGCCTGCTGTTTTCTATACCCTGTTATATTTTTTCACTGACATTTTTTTTTGCTTTCAATCATTCTTTCACTTACATAACAAATACAAATTGGGTGTTGCTATGGTTTAGATGTTTGTCCTCTCCAAACCTCATGTTGAAATTTGATCCCCACTGTCGGAGGTGCCTAATGGGAGGCATTCGGGTCATGGGGTGGACCCCTCATGAATAGATTAGTGTCTCTATCAGGGGTGAGTTCTCTGTTAGCTCCTGTAGAGCTGGTTGTTAAAAAGACCCTGGCACCTTCTCTCTCTCTCTCTCTCCTCCCTCCCTCCTTCATCATGTGATCTCTGCCCCCATTTGCCTTCCACTCTGAGTAGAAAAAGCCTGAGGCCCTTGCCAGACTCAGATGCTCAATCTTATATCTGCCAACCATCAGAATCGTGCACCAAATAAACCACTTTTTCTAAATTACCCAGCCTCAGGTATTATTTTATAGCAACACAAAATGGAGTAAGACAGGCGTCTCCTCCATGTTGGACACTGCTGGGGGTGCAGAGGAGAACGAGGCTATAGCACTTGAAGGACTATGTGAGGTGGTGGGGCAGGACCACAGGTGTGTGGGCTTTGCAGAGGGCCAACCTAAACCTTCTTGTGGGTGCGCAGCCTTGCACAGGTTACTGAACAGGCTCGAGCTTCGTCTGTAAATACTCAGGTCATAGGCATGTTGGGAAAAGAAAATTCGATGCTGTTTGCATAGTGTTGGCCACAGGGAAGAAACTCTCATGGTGTGAGCCCATTCCCGTCCTGCTCCTGGCAGAACAAGAGGACTCTGCACCTTCTCGCCTGTAATCAGCATGAAGTCACCAGAGGCCCCTAAAGGTTAAGCTTTCCTCTGCCAGCCACTGCCTGCTTCTCATCTCCAAAGCCCAGTTCTGGAATTATCCCAAGGGCTTTCAAATAGGATCACAGTTCCCACTGGGATGAACTGAGACCCACATGGTGCTGAGGTCTCTGGGGACATGGGACCCGACCCTATTTGCAGCTGAAGCAGAAGAGAGGCGGAGAGAGGAAGGAGGAGGGAAATGACTGTTCCTTTGGGGCCTTCGGTGGTGGCCTCTGTGCTCGGTACTTTGCACATGCGTGGTTACAGCAGCCCTTTGAGGTAAGCATGATCACTTCCTTGTAGCAGACAAATGAAACAGGGTGCGCTACAACAACAGAAGTTTACTTTCTCACAATTCTGGAGGCTAGAAATCCAAGATCAAGGTGTTGGCAGGGTTGATTTCTTCCAGGTCCTCTCTTGTTGGCTCATAGATGGCCGTCCTCCCTCTGTACTCACCTGTGTTCAAATTTCCTCTTTTTACAAGGACACCAGTCATACTGAATTAGGGTCCATCCATATGACCTCACTTTACCTTAATTACCCCTTTAAAGGCCCTGTCTTCAAGTATAGTCGCATTCTGAGGGACTGGGGGTTAGGACGTCAGCATATGACTCTGGCGGGGGAGGCACACAACAGGCAGTCAGCTCCCATGGTGGTCACAGTGACGCCCTCCCACGCTGCCCCAGGGCTGGTCTCTGTGACCAACAGCACATGGGGTGTCACTTCTGATGTGAGGTTATAAAAGTCTGCTTCTGTGTTGGTCCGTCTTGCTGTCTCTCCATCACTTGCTCTGGGGGAAGCCAGCTGTCATGCTGTGAAGTTGACGTGGCAAGGGACCGAGGCCTCCTGCAAACAGCCACATGCAGCAACAGGACTTTGGGCTGCAGGCAACTGCCACCTTGTGAGAGACTCTGAGCCAGGACCACCCAGCCTAGCTGCCCCTAGGCTCTGGATGCAGAGAAACCATATGGATTAATAGATGTTTGCTGTTCTAAGCTGCTAAATTTTGGAGCAATTTGTTACTAAGCAATAACACACGAGGCTTGGAAAAGTTAAAGGCACACAGATTGTAAGTGCAGAGACAGAACTGAATACCTGACTCTGGCTCCCTGGCCTGTTCTAGCACACCTGGTGTTACCAGGGCCAAGATTAGCTGTGACATAGATGCTTGCAGTGAAGCATGCAGGAGGAGGTGAGGAAAGGGTGGAGGAGAGAGAAAAGACCCCCCTGTAACCAATGGGGGAGAGGCTGGGAATATAGGTACCATGGAAACCACAAATCCAATGGACAAGTAGAAATGAGAACGTCAAAGGCTACACCCACCTGCTGCCCCCACTGCTCCAAGGCTGCAGCTACTGTCCTGCTGTCTGGGTCCCCTCTGCGATCAGAGGAGGAGAAGGCCCCAGGCTGTAGGCATCCTGGGAAGGCACACAAGTCTGGAATCACTCCAGCCGGTCAGATCAAAGCCTTACTCTGCTCTGCCTTTGCTTTTTTTTGTTCACGGCCTTGCAGCACCCAGGGCCTGGCAAGCCAGGGGGTGGATTGTAATGAACACTTATTCATTGCCTCCTGTGTGCCAGGCACAGGGCTAGATGTAAGGATTTAATTTCATACTTAGAGGAGAACTGAGAAATATGTACTTTTATACCCATTTTACAGATAAAAATAAGCCAAGTTCAGAGAGCTGAGGTGGCCTGTGTAAACTTACCAACACCTGGTGAATAAGGATTTGAATCCAGTTCTCCTCCCCACCTTCCCTGCTCTGCTGAGGTCCCAGGCAATGCCCCTCCAACAGGCTATGTGAATGAATAAGGAGGCAGAGTTCAGAGACCCTTATTTAGGCAAATAGTTTAAAGTACCCACCACATGCCTGATACTGGAGATTAGAAAGCAACAAAAGCAGAGTCCCTGTCCCACGGGTTGGGTAGAGAAGACATCACACTGTATCGTACCACTTGTTTACCTGGGACAGAGGGAAGCACAAAGGATTGTGAGAGTTGAGGCCTGAGCTTAACCTACCCCGGGCAGTCAGGGAAGGCTTCCTGGAGAAGGAAATATCTAAACTGAGCCCTGACAGAGAGGTTGAAGTTAGGCAGGCAAACAGGAGGAGTGCAAGGCGTCCTAGGCATATATATTATAAAAGCCAAGTTTAAGAGCCAGGTATTCACGGAAGCCTTACTGCTCAAAGCGTGGTCCCTGACTGTACCGGCAGCTCTGGTATGCCCTGGGAGCTCGTTAGAATGGCAGAATCTCATGTTCCACCCCAGACCTACAGACTCAGGTGTACATTTAAGTTTAATGGGTGCTGCTGTAGGCAGGATAAGCAAGTGTTACAGACCATGCAAGAGAGCAAAGGTAAACTCATTCAGATGCATGAAGAGGTGCAGCGAGGGGAGGAAGGTGTGCAGTGGATACCAGGTATGAGGCTGAGCAGGGGGCCCAGGCTAAAATGTTTTCAGGCCCAAGAAGTATGGCCAGGTAGATTTTTTAATAGAAGACAAATATTTGAATATGTATGAAAAATCTGCTGATTTTAAAATGTCAATTAATTTAATCATTAAAAATATTCTAGTGGATCAAAAATTATGCCTTTGGGCTGTCAGTTGGTGGCTTCTGACTTCTGAGTGCAGTGCCCGTAACTTCTTAAATGGGTGTTCAATGAATGAATGAATGAATGAGGTAAGAAAAAATTTGAATGTTTCTCTAAGGCCTGCAAAAGTGGCTGACTATTCCTTTTCATATACTTTTCCACCCTTGGCTTCGGTTTCCCCATTTAAAAGCCAAGGGTTCCAGTTGATCATTTCTAAGGACTCTTCTAAATCTGATGCTTGGTAACCCCAGGACAGGGTCAGAACTTCCTGTCCAAGGCGTGGGATCAGTGGTACTGGTGTGGAGGTGGCCGCTGGGTGCCAGCCCTTGGGCTTTTGGAGAAGCTGGAGCTGTGTACGTGTGGTCTGTCCTTTCCGGCGGGGACCAAGCCGTCTGCCGGACAGAGAAGCAATGAGCCTCCTGATGCAGTTTTTCTTTCATCCAGGTTGAAGCCTTATAGAAAGACAACAGGTCTCCTCTAAACACGGGGCAGGTCACGCAGCTCCTCCTGCCTCAGGTGCCCCTCGGGTCCTGCCTCCCTGCGTCCCCTGGCGTGTCCTGCTCGCCACATGTTCTGAGGTTCCTATGGGCTTCCCCATCTTGCTGTTCCCCTCTCCACCTTCTATCTGCTCGGAAGAATCTGTCTCTATCTGCTCTTTGTCTACAGGAGAGGATCAGGCTCGGGTCTGACTGACTAAGAGATCCTGTTCCCAGTGAGCTCGTGGAGGGACTCAGAGGTCAGCCCAGAAGCTGTTGGGCAAGCTCCCCAAGGAGAGACAGCAGAGCAGACAGCGTGTGGGCAGATTGGCATTTCACAGACTTGGGGTCAAAGTGCAACAATGCCATCCGCTTCCTCAGCATCCTTGGTTGAGACTTTAGTCTGTAAATGTAGATGATTTGTAAAATGCAGGTAATATGCAAACTATATTACAGATATTATTAATAAATAATAATATAGGCCTTGCCAGTAGGTTGTGAAAAAATTTCTAAAGTCACTAACATTTATTGAGCACTTACTGTATATAAGGCACTACACAAAGGACCTTATTTGCATTATTGCATTTAATTCTCACGACAACCTCAAAGCTGGGTGCTATTTGGTATCCCCATTTTACAGATGGGAAAACTGAGACATTAAAATTAAGCAAATATTCTGCGGTCTCACAGGTGCGAGTGGCAGAGGCTGAGTCAGGTGCAGAGGGTTCTGATTTCCGAGCCAACGCGCATAATCGCAGACTCGGGTAAACTTAAGGAAGGTCTCAAACGTGACCCCTACCATCATTTAGCCTCAGTAAGAGGTTTGATGGGCCAGATATTGTTAGGTGGCCAGCTTCAAGTTTATAGAAATCCGTTTTGTGAAGAGTTTTGGAAAACCCTTTCACCGACATGATCTTGCTTCCACCTCTCGGCAGCTCCATGGGGGGAGGTGTTCCCCCATCGTTCAGCTGGGGCAACTTAGGCTCAGAGAGCTCGTCAGCAGCTGAGCCAAGACTTGAATCTATTTCTCCTGACTTCCTGACTCTTTCTGGCTCATCCTGGTATTTGTCACTATCAAGGGATGACTTAATTATATTGGGCATTAGTCCCATGGACAGCTCAGCGAGCAGAAGAAGAATACAGCACAAGCCTGTCTGGGTGCCAGGAAGGAAAGGCACAGAGCTGTGCTGGGACCACAAGTGGTTATCTTAGAAGGGTAGACCCAGGCAGAGGGATGATGAGGGACGGGGCTGGGCATCGCGGTTGGGAGCTCGCTGTCCCTGGGGTTGCATGGGAGTTGGAAGTGTGCTGAAGGTGTTGCCAGTTTCCTCACTTTGGACTCTTCGGTGTCTTTATGCCAAGACTGGTTTGTGCTAGAATGGGAATGCCCAGCACAGGGCACAGAAAAGTACCATTTTTAAGCAGGTCAAAGGCTAAACTGAGGTTCACATCATTAGCCAGTTGAGTCCAGATTTTGCAGCGTGCAATGGCCTTTGGACCTTAAGCATTTATAATGTAGCCTCATGGATTAGCTCACCCTGTCTCCCAGCAGAAACAGACCTCCAGTGGTCTGTGTCCTTTCGCACCTTTGGGCCTTTGCACATGCTGTTCCCGCAGCCAGTCGGAGGGGGAGGCTGCAAGATGGGCAGAAGGACACAGAGGGGAGAGCGCTGTTCTGGCAAAACTCCCACCGGCTCTGTGTTCTAGGTCAGATAGCAACAGTGTCAAGTGATGAAGAGCTCTGCTACACGCTACTTGTGTGGCCTTGGCAAATGATTTGCCTTCTCTTGGCCTCATTTTCCTCGTTTGCAAAACAGTTACGATAATATTAACTCAAAAATATTGGTGCGAGGATTAAATGTGTTATCACATGTAAAAGCGATCAGGTTGCTGGAGGATGAAATTTAAAAATGCTTACAGAGTACTTAGCACAGTGTCTTGCGGCTGGTTGGCATGCGGTTATGGAGAGCTCTTACTAAGTTGTTAGAGGCTTTCGTCGTCCCCAGCGCCCCATTAACGCAGACGGTAAGATTATGGTGTTCGTGTTATGCGGTCGCTGAGTCCCGATCAAAGTTTAGATTCATTAGGTTTGGGTTGGGATTCACACATGCCGGTCCCGCCTCAGCAGGCATTCCGGGCGATTGTAATGCTCCTGTTATTTTGCCTAAGTTGGTGTTTCTCTATAAGGTGCGAAGCCCTCCAGACTCTGAGCTCTGCCAGGGCAGGAGCTGTGCCTGTGTTGTTCACCACTGAATTTCCAGCACCTCAGCACACTGCCTAGCACAGAAGACCCTCTCAGTAATATCTGAGGACTCTGCACGCTTGGTTTGTGCAGCTAACACCTGCCTCTGCAGCATTATATAGTAGTCAGAGCGCGGAATATGAAATGGATCTAGTTTTCCTGCTATCGCTGGTACTAGTCCATACTTATTTATATTAAACGTTCCCTATTCAAATCAGGTTTCTGTCTCCTTCCTGCACTATGCCTCAGACAGATGGCAGTTCAGTATCATGGGTAAGAGTATAGACTCTGGAGCCAGAAAACCTCAGTTTACTCTTCTGCAAACAAAAATATTAATAACCGGAGAGCTTTGTAAATTGTATAAGACTGTGGGTGGCTTGCAAAGGCCAGCCCTCGGGCCCACCCTGAGCGGTTGATTTCTGAGTAAACTGTGGAGAAATCCTGATCTGTATTTGTCTTTGCGAAGTGTCTGCGGCTGTCAGGACCTCCAGGGTGAAGCGACGTTTAGGGAAGAAGGGTCCAAACCCATCCTGCTTCTCCTGCAAGATCTTGCGGCCAGCTACCCCTAGGATTCCTCTGTGAGCATATGCAGGGACTCCCAGGTGGGGGTTAGGACAGGGTAAGCAGAGGCAGGTTACCCGCCCACACCTGCATGTCAGCCTTCTCTGGCAGCAACTCGGGGGTCCAAGGAAGGTGCTCGTGTCCCCAGCAGCTGAGCCTATTCACATGCTAGAGCCCCAGCCTCTTGCTGTCCAGGTGGCATGCTGGCTGGCCCGGTGGCCTCCCGTTCCCACTCCTACCCGCTCTGGCCTGGATCCCAGGTATGCTTCACCTCCAAATTGCAGGTATCAGCCGTAATCAGGCTTCCGCCTGAGCCGAGCAGGGAAAGGAAGGCAGGCTCATTACCTGCAATGGGCACCGTATATCTGAGTGGCAGGAGGGCCTCAAGTAGGAGACTCGGATGCTCACATGGGCTCTGAGTCTTTCAAGTCCCAAGAAAGTCACTAGAAACCCTAGAATGTGAAAGCCACCAGGGACTAGAACTCTGTAAGAGGTCAGACTCTGTATATGTCATGAGGGGCTTGCCCTAGTCATTGGTTTTTGAGTAAATTGTAGGAAAATTGTGAAGCAGGAAACTGAAGCCAGAAGAGAGCAGTGACTTACTCAGGGCCTCCCAGGAAGCAATTCAGGGAGTGTCATCGGCGTCCCAGTATGAAGCCTTTCCCTGCCCCATTCTGCCTTCTCCCCCTTTTAAACCTTTACACACACAAACCTTTAAACCTTTACACACATGTACCACTTGTATTCCTAACTCATCTCAGTGTCTGCTTCCCGGAGGCCCTAAGGGACGCAAATACCTCCATCAGTTCAACACCGTGTCTAACACAGGACAGGGCACCATGCGTGGTAGACGAGATAGTGAGGGCAGTCATGCTATTACTATTGTTACTATTGTTACTTCTCTTGATTAAGAAAAACCTGCAGCCCCTCTGGTCAAGGGACCCCAAAGTGACCAGAAATTCTCAGAAGGAACAAACAGTCTGTGGGAGCTGGCTGGAAACTGCAGAGGTGGCCCCAAGGACAAAACCAGGAAGATGATTGTCTTGCAAATGCTCATTCGCAATTATTCTTCTCACAGAGGGTACAGGGCACTCACTTGGAGCATGCAAGATGGTTCAGGTTTCCCGCAGGAAACAAATGCATTTTAAAAAGAGGGCATTTCATATCTGACATGCTCAACACTTCCTCCCTGATGCGGAGTGGAGGGCGTGCTGGACAATTCATTACGCTTGTCAGGACAACCTCAATGCGAGCCATGCTGCTCTGAGATTTAAGACCCTTCGGGATATTTTGCATACTTGTTATATTGCCACCTTTGGTGTTTTAACATTTATAGTCCCCCAGGGCCATAAAAATGTCCTGCATTTTATAGAGTTGAGGGATTCAGAGACTCCCCCAACAGGCCAACACACCAGAGCCTGAAGAGACCTTGCTGAAACTCAGAGTTTTTGATTTGTAACTGAAGTGCTACCCTGCTATTAAGTTGTCTCGCCAGGGCATGGCATGTTACAACTCCTCGAAGTTTACCGGGAGGCTCAAAACTCTGGACAACCCATTCGGTGTCTGTGTGTGTTATTCCTGGGTGACTTGTAGATTTTCCTTTAATTTTTTTGCCAAGTTTCTTCCTTCCTTCTCTCCTTCTCCTTCTCCTCCTTCTCTTTCTCCATTTCCTCCTTCTCTTTCTCCATTTCCTCTTCCTCCTCCTCCTTATTAGAGTACTAAGTGCTGGCTTTTGGGAATGTTATTTCCTCTGAAGAGAATTCAAAGACCCCATGAATCAGACCATGTGACCTGATTTGCTCTGCACAGTTCTAGTACGAATATTAATGGCATCCCCTTTCCCGCTTAGCTGTGCGGAGGGTCCTTATATAAATGTGCACATATCCCCTATGCACACATACACACACACACACACAAAATGGTGAAAGTTTGGTGTCATGAACCAGGTCCAAATTTAGAGGAATGCAGTGGCTTTTATTCACTCACGGTTACTTATTGCACGGTTCTATGACACCACTGCTGCTCTCCTGTGACCCTCATGAAAAGCTGAATGAGCTGCCATTCTGAGTCTGATGGAGTGTGGTCTTGCTTGGAGTCAAGGGAATGGCATAATTAATGACTTAGGGCTCTGTCTAGTCTGCAGATGCTTGAAATAGATCAGTGAGCACTCATGAATGGTCAAAGAACTGGCTTTTGTGGTTAAATGAAGATAATAGTGATGATGATAATGATCATACAAATGACAATAATAGTTAACATGTTATTTGCTATATGCTAAGCATTGTTTTAAGTACATTATATTTAAATCTTTTATATGTATTTTATATTTTATATGTTCTAAGTACATATATTTATCTACTAGTTGATTTAGTCTTTACAATAACCTTATGAGGTAGACACTATTATTATGGCCATTTTACAAATCAAGAATTCAGGCATAAAGAGGTTAAATAATTTGCCCTTGCTACAGAACTTTTATATTGGAGCACAAAGCCTTACCTTGTATCCTGTTGCTTTGGCAGAAAGATACTGCAGGGATATTTAGCCCTTGGACTTTACCTCTGGTTGTTAAACTGGCCACCAAAGCTCCCTTTAATTAGAATGCTTGTATAATTTATCATCCAAACTGGGACACTTCTGTTAATAAAAAATAGTGTTATTAATAGTTACGCTGGGACATTAGTCACAAGTGGAATGAAGATGTGGGATAAATCAGGTCATATGGTCACCATATAGCTAAAATCAAGTTCCTAAAAGCTTGAACTTGACTCTAGCTTAAATCTGCTCTAACAAAAACAGAAAATTAAAAAAGGAACTTTGCATGTCCTCTAGGAATAGCACACAGACACGTGAAAAACCATATAATGGTTGTCTTCAAAAATCACTGTGCAAAGCTGTGAAGAGTCTGAGATTTTATCCTGCTTCCAAGCTAACAAGGTAGCCTGCCGCTGTTTCATGAATGCTGGCAGAAGACAGGTGACCCCTGGGTCAGAGTAACAAGGACAAAGGACTTTGTTACAGCACAGCAAGCAGCATATGCTGCATGTTTGTGTCAATTTTCTCTTATCCTCCAAGTGTCATGGAGTGATGTGAAGGGGCCTGGGGCAGGTGCTGCATTGTTAGTGCGCTTGCTTCCCAGCTGGCTGAGGAACCCAGGGCTCAGGGAATCCAAATCTTTTATAATTGGTGCAAGCAGACAGGCCTGACTTTTGCCTTGGAGAGAGACATTATCCTTATTCTACAGGAAGGCAAACAAACCAGCCCTCTGCTCCTGGGGGAGGCACTTTATCTTCTAAGGCTGTTTGCTCTATGGACATCTTTGAAAAGATAGCTGGTGCCTTTGCTTACAGGATACACAATATCAGGGTGTTCAATATGGGTGTAGTTGGGATTTCTGCATTAGATGGGGGAATGGACAAGATCTAGAGTTCCTACCCAGTTGGAGATTCCATGAGATTTTGGTTTTCTTCCTCTTGCTTTGGGGGAGGCTCAGGTTAAGAAAGTGAAAATGATAAGAATGAATGACACACAAGTATTCCATCATTCTTTTTCCATTTTTTTCTTTTTCCTCTTTAAGACTGAGCATGTTTCAGGAAAAGGTTGGAAAAGTAATACTCTGCATTGCTCACAGGCTGATGTTTTCTGCCAGAAAATTACAGACGATTAATATGAGGAGGGTAAACACTTATTAAAATTATTACATATAATAAACATGTTTTTCCTACTCTCAAAATAATTTACCACGATGATTCTAAAATATTTGAAAAATCCAGACATGAAATAAAATAATCACCCTAATCTCATTACTTTATTGCAACCACTGGTAACATTTTGGTTTATATTCTTTCAGGGTCTGTGTGTTTATAAACATAACCATAATTGTCAAAATACAATTTCAGAGTGCTTTTTGGTTTTCATTTGCTATGGATACTATAAGCAGTTTTCATGTAATTTTCAAAAATCGGATAACATTACATTTAACATCAAAATTTATTTAGCTGTCCTGCTATGTGATCTTGAGCCTAGTGTGCAAGATCACTGGCCCTGGTATGGGAATTATATCTCCATTACTTACTAGCTTTGTCACTATGGACTAGTTAATTAACCTCTCTGAGCCTCAGTTTCCTCAACTGTAAAATGGGGACAATAATGGCCTTTTTATAGGCTTGTTAGTGAAGACTAATGAGATTAAAATAACACTTATAAGTACCTTAACACAATGACATGTGACCTAAATAATAAGTGTTTAACAAATGCTTATTTTTATTATCATTACTGCATCCAGTTTTCCGTTATAAACTGTGGCTCAATGAACGTCTTATGTGCTTTTCCAAGACTGAGCATTTTTTCTTTAGAACAGATTCCCAGAAGTGTGATGACTGGGTTAGGGCCAGGGACATTTATGACATAGGTGACTCCAGATTTGTGTTTAGAAGGCTATTTAATAATTGATCCCACGTGGAGTGTAACCTCTGTGGCCAGTATTAAAGCAGAAAAGTCCCATGGATGTTTTTAATGCTGTGTGGGACCTCGTGCTTCCAAGACGCACCTATAGCGTAGGCAGTTGCCGTTGAACCTTGACTGAATTACTGTATGGAGTTCAGAATGATGGACACATACTCTTTTACTTGCCCATCTCTTTAAGAAGACCAGAGGCTCACCTCTGGGGGCTCAGTGGCCAAACAGTCAAATATTTCAAATGTGTTGTATTTTGCTGACACAGAGTGAAATATTGAATCTGAAGGTATTTGATTTGGGCACGAGTTCTCCCTTCTCCACACACTCCACCTCTCCTGTATTTCCTTCTGTGACACAGTTTCATACAGTGGGGTTGTCCACTGTGACCTCTGGGCCTTGCGTGAGCTCTTTCGGACAAGGACAGTGCCTTGTCACCTGCGGTATCCCATTGCCCTTCCTGGAGGCTGGCACGTTGGAGGCTTCTAAACATGCACTGGCCGAAGAACCTGGGAGACAGAGGCCAAGCTCCACGTGCACATGGTCCTCCTGACTCACCCAGTGAACCTTAGCCGATCGTGTCTATTCTCTCCAAGTCTCAGTTTCCTCATCTGTAAAATGAAGGAACTAAAACAGATGTCCTCAAATATCTCTTCTGATTGTAGAAGTTTCTATGCCTGTTAAATAATTACCATTATGAATTCCTACTTCGTGCCAGAAGGTAAGAAATGTGCTCCTTCCTCCAAGGAGTTTACTCCCCAGTTCGGAAACATATTCTTGCTGATTATTTTATGTAAGTAAATGCCAAAAAATGACACTGGGTTATATATGATTAAGTCCCCAAAGAGTAGAGAAGGAGCAACTTCTTTATCCACTGAGCGTTTGTGGAGCACAGACCATCTCCAAGCCTGTCCTAGGCGTCGAGTGGAGACAGGACCAAGAGAAAGAGCTATAGGGGTATAGCGAGGACCCCAACCCAGCAGTCTGGTCTCGGGAAAATTCTTTAACCGGTTTGGGCCTCACTTTTCATATACTTAAGATGGGGATTCAATAAAGAGCCATGGAGAAGATTTGGCGATTTAGTGAGTTTGAAAAATTCAGGGTAAATTGAAGGTGAGACAAGTGTCAGTTGCCATTATTACTCAGAAACTTTTTTTGCCAATTGATTTTCCATGCTTGGCATTCAGGGGAGGGGAACAGGACTGTAAAGCTATTACCTTTGGTCTGGATCACTGAACACCCTTCTAATCTGCTCTCTGTGTGTCTGGCCTGGGTTCCCCCAACTTACATAGAGCAGCAGAGTGAGCTCCCTAGACCCCCATCTGACCATGCCACTTTCTGGTTAAAATCCCACAGGGACATGTCATTGGAATACAGGAGGGGAGCCAGGGGTCTTCACTTTGATCTGTAATGTTTTGTATTTTCAGTTACATAGTGAATTCGCATGTATTATTTATACTCATTATACTTTCTGTCTGCCTGAAGCATTTCTTAATTAAAAATCAGGTGGGGAGGGGTACAAGGACACCACGTTACTGGCTACCCCCTGACATCCTGCAAACTGGGTGGAGGGAGATGGCTTCCTCCAGGGTGGCAGGAACAGGAGGGCTCAGAATCAACTCTCTGGGTCATTTGAGACTTCAAGAAGGCACTATGTTCCAGAAAGAAATCAAACCTGTGTTCATGAATTGGGGTCTTTATTTTTCATACAGCATTTGACAGTTTTCCCAGAAAGAAAGAAAACAAAGTGGAAAGAAGTCAGAAAATTCCCCCAGATCCATGAAGTTACAGCAAGACAGAAAGCTGTTCTCGTTGTTCAGCTTCTGGTTTAGCTGCAAGGGAAGGGTCCTAATTGTCTCCCAGCCCACAGGGCCCATTCTAATTTATGGAGGGAAGGTCCTAGGAGGTAAATCTCTGTGTCATTTTCTAAGCCACCTAAAATAAGCCCGTTAAACTACCGCCCGTCGTAAATGGAGGTGTTTTTCCCAGGGTTATGGTGCGCCCACCCTCGTCCCACCCAGGGTAGCGCTGCTGTGAGATCCTGAGGGCACATCTGACAATGGAGCATTCAGGAGGGCCTTCCCGGATGGGGTAGGAAGCCTGTTTTATGCCCTGTTAATTACTGCAACAATTTATAAAATTCATGACAAACATAAAGCCCTTACAGAGATTGTATTTCAAATGGTATTTACCTGTAACAGAATCCCCTTTGTTTGTAATTCCTGGATTTATGAGCTGTTGCACAACAAAATGGAACCACCCCTTGTCCCCACGGGGGGCACGGGCTGGGGCACCTCACAGATGCCATGGAGACAGAAAGCTCCTCAGGCTAGGACAGAGAAATGGCCATCAGACCTCCCGCCAGCTCATGGCACTTCTCAGTTTCACAGCCTGGGGACTTGGGATTCATGGTGGGGAAGGGAGGTTGGACTGGGGCAGGTAAGTTTCCTCCCAGAGAATTTTGGCATCTCAGCTGCAAGAGGCCTCAGGCATGAGGTATTTCAACCCGATGATTGCCCTGGTCTTTCCGTCTCTGGTCGTATCCCTTTCTTTTCCTTCCCAACCTTCCTCTCGGCCACAGGTTGATTTTTCTAAGATTCAGGTCTGGTCTTGTGTTCCTGCTTAAAATCCCTAAGTGACTTCCCTTTGCTTTCAGGGTAGGTCCAAACTCCTTAACAAGGCCTGCGAGCTCCTCGGTGGGGTTGTCCCTGGCCTCTTGTCTGCCTGCAGCTGCAGTGGCCCCGTGTGCACTCCTCTCTCAGTAACGCCAAACTACTTTCAGTTTCTTCTTTGTCATTTTTGCATTAAAATCCCACGGTAAGACTCATATAACAAAAGGACTTAATTTTAGGGAAGCAAGTGCGAACATGCTTTTGGAACTGGAAGACTATGCCTTGCTCAGCCTCCAGTGTGGGGAACGAGGTGATCGGAGCCCTACAGAGGGAAGGGAGTATTCTGACAGCTCCAGAGAAGAGAGGGAAGCAGCTGAGTCCCCAGGACCCAGGCAAGAAAGGACAGAGAACCTCGGGAGCATCAGAGGCCTGAAAGCATGTGACAGGCCCTGCTGCTCTCCCAGGCGACGTTTGAGTTGTTGCAAGGAGCTGCATCAAATGAAGCCTGTCCCATCTGACTCGCCCTGGAGGCAGGGAAGAAGGAACCTATGCTCAGCTCAGTTTTCCTTGTCTCTGCACAGCAGGTCTGGTTTTCAGTGAATTTCCAGCTTCAGGGAAAACTGTGCCTCTAAGCAAAGGCGCTAACTTTATGAGTCTTGGACAAGGAGTTGCTTTCATTTTCTATTGGGTGTCAGAATGTGTGTCCTCTATGAGACACGCAGGAGACCTTCAGGTTTGCATCGTCTGAAACAGAGGACAGTGTTTACGGAGCAGTTAAAATCTGGAGTGACTGCCTACTCTGACTTTCCAAAGTGCATAGGTTAAATGCTCATGTGCTCATTTCTTTTAAGAAAAGAACTGTTTCTCACAGGAGATCTAAGGAAAAAGAGCATGAACTTCAGAGTCCATCAGATTTCAGCAGTTCCACTGGTTGTGTGACCACAGGCAGAAGACTTCTTCTCTCTGGGTCTTGGATGTAGTGTCTGAAAAATGAGGTTGCTACTTGGAAGAGCTCTGAGCTGTTAAATCCTTAGGGGCTGAAATTGATCCCATGGTATTCTCATCTATGAGATAGAGTTAATGTTGTCATCTGCCTCTAGAGTTGCTCTGCATAAGAATTAAAATAATCATATTATTGTAAACATAAGGATGATGCTTCTGCATTTTCCATCAGACCACAGTTTAAGAAGAAGCCAGGAAGAAAAGATACAATGTGTTAAAGTTGAGGAATGGGAAAGAGGGAGTTAGGATGCTTTTGGCTGCAAGTAACAGAACACTTAACTCAAATTGCTTAAAAGATAAGGAAATTTATCATTGTATGTATCAAGATGTTTGAACTAGGGGAGGTTCCAAAGCCAGTTAGTTCAGTGGTTCAATGATATTATCAAAGACCCCAAAACAATTCTCAGCAGCCCCAACCCATAGCTTCATGTTTCATTCATTGTCTAGGGGTAAGTCACAATCACAGCTTACCACTGTGGCTGGGCTTCCCCTAAGCCTATAGCCACCAGACGTGGATTGGAAAAGTAGATGCAAGCAAGGGAAGAGTGGGGACTGGCTTTGGGTGGAAAAATGGCAGTATCTGCCCAGAAGGAACTAATACATACCACACAACCATACACCCAGTGGGAGAGTCTGTTATTTCCAGGTCAAGAACTACTTCAGAAATATTCATAGTTTGGTCTTTGGATATAGACACTTCCTGGTGTGGAGGGAGGCAACATGATGTACAGGGAGAAACATAGTATCTTTAAAATCCACTGTCTTAAGTTCGAATTTGGCTCCACCCTGACCAGATAGACATGAGTGCTTAGGCAGGTATCTGCTGGCTATGTGTTTATTCGGTCAATGAAATGCAAATCAAAACCACAACGAGAGACCACTAAATAGTCACCCACAAGAGTGACTAACTTCAAGAGACTTTAATTCTAGGAGGTGGGACAATTGAAACTCTCACACATTGCTGGTGGGATTGTAAATTGACATAAACCCTATGACTGATCCAGCAATTCTGCTCCATATGGGACAACTGAGATGGGCCATTTTAGCTGCAGAGCTCTCTCTCTGTGGGGTGAGCAGAGCTGCTCATTGGGTCATTGGGTCATTGGGTCTGCACCGAGCTCTTGGCTTTTCCCTATTCCAGATCCTGCCTCCTGCTCTTCCCTGCTGTCAGGGCCCATCCCAAGGGCACTTCTTTTCTATTTATTGTTTTTAATCTTAAAAAAAAATTTTTTTAATATATTTTATAAAATTTTAATTTTTTTTTCTTTTTTTTTTTTTTACTCCGGCTTGGAAATGACCTGAATGACCCAAGGGCACTTCTTAGTAATGATCCTGCATGCTAATCTCTGTCTCAGAGTCAGCTTCTCAGGGAGCAAACAGAATACTACACTGCAATAAAAAAGAACGAATTATGATATGGGCAACATGGATGAATGTCGAATGAGAAAAGCTGGATAGAAAAGAGTATACACTGTAGGATTCCATTTAAATAAAGGTCAAAAGCAGACAAAACAAATCCACAGTGAAAGAGGTGGGCGTAATGGTAACACTTATTGTCAGGGAGCTTTTGTGGTGGTGGACATGGTCTGTGTCTGGATTCAGAGGGCAATCACCCCTCACCATATTTATATTAGTATATGTGTGTGTGTGTGTGTGTGTGTATATATATATGCGTGTGGGTTCACATTTAACATTTGTTGAGCTGTACACTTTGATTTGTATACTTGACTACGTTAAGTTACAGCTCAGTAGAAACAAATAAAAAACAATAAAAAAGATTGCTTTGTTATTGCCTATGCTCCTGCTTGTATGTAGTACATAGTGTGTGCCGCGCATTATTCTGGATGTGTCTGCGAGGGTGTTTCTGGATGAGATTAGTATTTGAAAGAGCAGGCTGAGTAAAGCAGAGCGCCCTCCCTAGCGCAGGTGGGCCTTGTCCAATCAGCAAAAAGCCTGCCTAGCACTCAAAGGCTGACCTTCCCCCAGTAAAAGGGAGCTCCACGCTAGCAGGGGACATAGGAAATGACAACACAATCTGACCTTTTAATTATTTTATTTTTTATTTTATTATTTTTATTGAGGTATAACTTTCTGTAATTACCCTGCTTGGTTCATAGTAAGTGCTCCATAAACATTTTTTGAATGAATAAGTGAGTATCTCCCTGGCCTACCATTGATTCATTGGGTGGACTTGGTTCAGTCGCTTCACTCCATGAACTTCATTTCACACAGAAGGAACTCAAGGCAAATAGCAAACTTTAATCCACACACACGTGAAAATCAAATGAGATCATTGATGAAAATACATTTTTGTAAACTGCAAACAGCTGTACAAAAATTAGTGTAGGTTTTTGAAGTTAGACTGACAGAGGTAAAAAAAAAAAATAAGCTTCACCAGGCATCAGCTGTGTGACCTTGGGCGATTGCTTAACACCTCTGTGCCTCAGTTTCTTCATTAGTAAAATGAAGGCCGTGTGGGTTCCTACCTTGTTGGGTGACAATCCGAGAGGCACGTAGAGTAGCGGCTGATGCTCAGTACTCCATCAATGCCAGCTGCTGTTATGGGAAGAATTTTCTCTGGGATATGGCATCGTTCCTCAGAGCATTTGTCTTCTCCTTTCCCCACTCCTGCTTCCCCTTGTCTCTTCTCTGGGGCTCATTAGGATCTAGGGATCCTGTCACTTACAGCCTTAAAGAAATGAGTTTCCCTGAATTGCAGCTGGCCTCCTACAAGGGAGATAACCCCACACCCATGCACGTAGGAAGTCTGAGCATCAGTTTTTCCACTGGAGGTGTTAATTGCCTGCTTGTGAAATATCTGGGCTTCTCCTACTGGAGCAGCCCGGGAAGGAGGGGCTGCCAGCAGCA
Organism: Mirza zaza; assembly: GCA_008750895.1. Taxonomy (NCBI): domain Eukaryota; kingdom Metazoa; phylum Chordata; class Mammalia; order Primates; family Cheirogaleidae; genus Mirza; species Mirza zaza. The sequence goes on along the minus strand of VSMD01141809.1, from coordinate 100,143 downwards.
AGGGGCAGAGTGGGGGTCACCTGTGGAAACATTCTCCAGCACGGCAGATGCCTTGAGCGCGGAACTCAGTGCCAGAGTAGGCTTGCCCAGCTCACTGCTAGGCGCAAAGAAGTGGCTAAGAATGGAGTCAGAGTCAAGGGAAAAACTGCGCCCAGCAGAAGGAGCTGAAGCCCGGCTGACTCAGCATCTGCCTGTGTTGCTGCATCTCTCTGGTTTCCGGTACCAAGAGAAAGAATGGGGCCTAAGGAACCTGTGAGGCCTCGCTCAGCTCTGAATTTTGGAATTCTAAGAAGTGGAGTTCGGTGTGGTAGACTCTGATGAAATGAAGGTTAAATCCAGCTCTGCCGTTTTGGCAGCTCTATGTTCTTGGGCGAGTGACATCACCTCTTTGTCTCTTTGGGTGTTAGCTGTTGGCAATAGAGTTTTGCTGTAAGTAGGAGCTCAATAAATAATAGTCCCCGTGGCGGGTAATTTTATGTGTCAATTTGGTGGGCCATGGGGTGATCAGATATTCGGTCAGACATTATGCACTTGGTTTGTCTGGGAGGATGTTTTGGATGAGATTAACTTTTGGACTGGTGGAAGGAGAAAACAGATCGCCTTCCCTAACGCAGGCCGGCCTCATCCAATGAGTTGAAGGCTTGAATAGAACAGAAAGGCTAGTTCTTGCCTGACTGCCTTAAGCTGGCACATTGGTTCTTTCCTTCCTTTGAACTCAAATAAAGCATCTGCTCTTCCTGGGTCTCGAGCCTGCCAGCACTGGGACTGGAACTACAACCTAGGCTCTCCTGGATCTCCAGCTTGTTGACTGCAGATAGTTAGACTTGTCAGCCTCTGTAATTGTGTGAGTCTGAGTCAATTTCTTTGCACTAATTTCTCTCTCTCTATACACACACACACACACACACACACTATTACACACTGTTGGGTTCTGCTTCTCCAGAGAACCATAACACAGTCCCTTTCCCATCTGCCTTGTCACTTTTTCAAGAAAATCTTCATATTTTTCTTTCATGCATCTTTCAGCTCTTAATCTCCACTCCCAAATAAAGCAGTGGTTATTTATAGAGAGCATAAAGTCACCAGCAATAGAATATGTTCCATTTATCTATTTTTTATTATTTTAAGTGTTTAAAAATTATTTAATCATAAGGACATAACAACTTAGGGAGATAAAGCAGAAATTTTTGCCTTTACATTTTCTTTTTTTTAAAAAAACAGCATTAATGAGGTATAATGGACATACAATAACCTACATTTATTTAAAGTATACAATTTGGATTTTGAGATCTGCACACACCTGTGAAGCCATCAACACAATCAATATAAAGAACACACCACCGTTTAGTTTCCTCATGCTTCATTGTGATCCATTCCCATCCCTAACAGCCCCCCATTCCCAGGTGAACACTACTGATCTGTTTCCTTTTGTATAACAGCTGAGAAAACTGAGGACTAGAGGAAAGTGACATGTCCTGCCCGTGTCAGGGCTGATACCCAGTTTCCTGACACTCATCCCAGTGTTCCTTCTAGGAGACCACCTTCAACCATCACCAGAATAAAAGGAGAGGGAACCATTTATTGAACACATACTACGTGCTAAACCCCAGACAGGGGCTTCATACAGTCGTGTGCTGCAGAATGACATTTTGGTCAATGATTGACTGCATATACAATGGTGGCCCCATAAGATTATAATGGAGCTGAAAAGTCCCTATTTCCTAGTGACATCATAATGTCATAGCACAACACATTACTCACATGTGTGTGGTGATGCTGGTGTAAACAAACCTATTGTGCTGCCAGTAGAATAAAAGTGTACAATAGTGTCCTAAGCTTTCATGTTCACTCACTATTCACTCACTGACTTATCCAGAGAAACTTCCAGTCCTGTGAGTTCCACCCATGGTAAGTGCCCTATACAGGTATGCTATTTTTTACCTTTTATATCATATTTTTAGTGTAGCTTTTCTATGTTTAGATTATGTTGAGATACCCAAATGCTTACTAGTGTGTTACAGTAGCTTACAGTATTCAATACGGTAACATGCTGTATGGGTTTGTAGCCTGGGAATGATATACTATCCCATATAAACTATATGTGTAGTAGGCATTACTATCTAGGTTTGTATAAACACACTCTATGATGTTTGCACAAGGACAAAATCTTCTAATGATACATTCTCAGAACTTAGCCCTCTTGGAACTTGGCCTTGGCATTAATTGACTCATGACTGTATGTGTAACTTATTTACATACAGTAACAGCAGCCTCAGTACATCTTTTGACTTTAGGTGTTGCTATAGTTTGGATATGGTTTGTCTGACCTCTCCAAATCTCATGTTGAAATTTAATCCCCAGTGTTGGAGGTGGACTTAATGGGAGGTGTTTGGTTTGTGGGGCAGTGACCTTGAGGTAGCAAGTGAGTTTTTGTTCTGTTAGTTCCCACTGGTTGTTAAAAAGGGCCTGGCACCTCCCTCCGCTTTTGCTCCCTCTCTTGCCATGTGATCTCTGCACATGCTGGCTCCACTTCACGTTCTGCCTTGAGTGGAAACAGCCTGAAGCCCTCACCAGAAATAGATCCTGGCACTGTGCTTCTTATATAGCTGCAGAACCATGAGCCAAATAAACCTCTTTTCTCTGTAGTTACCCAGCCTCAGATATTTCTTCCTAGCAATAGTAAATGGACTAAGATAGGTGTCCTCTCTCTATGAATGCTCACATCCATCCCTGACTTCTCCCTAAACCCACATATCCAAGTATGGTCTTGACCTCTCCCTTTGGGTGTTTAAGCACCTCAAACTGAATGTTCCCAAACCCTAACTATGTTTACAACCTGTGCTACTTCCCCCGGCTCCCAATCTTTCTTCTCCAAGTCTTTTCATTTACCTTCTACTCAAGTCAAACACTGAGTCAACTCTGAATGGTCCCTTTCTCTCGCCTATGACATCGAATCCATCAACGAGTCCCCTTAGCTGTCTCTTCAAAAGAATCCCAACCTGGCTCCACTTTCAATGCCTGCTGCCACCTCCCTGGTCCAAGACATCATCATATCTCACTTGGTTTCTTGCTTTCACCCTTCCCTACCTCTGCCTTTTCTCTGCCAGTGATCTTCTTAAATCAGATCATGACGCTTCCCTTCTTCAAACTGCCCAAGGCTTCCCAACACACTTAGAGTAATCTTATATTCTTTCTCAGCTTCATGAAGTACTATGTGATCTGGCACTTCTGTGACCTTGTATCGTGACACACACCCCAAACCCATTCCACGTACACACAAGCCTCAGCCACTCTGACCTTCTTTTTATTGCTTGAATATATGCAGCTTATCACTGCCTTAGAGCTTTTGCTGGTTTTATTCTCTGCCTGTAGAATACCATGCTCTCCTTAACATGGCTAATTTCTATTCTTCCCTAAGGTTTCAGCTGAGGAACAGAAATAGGGATTATTACCTCCTGAACTTATATTGTTATTTATTTGATTACCTGTACCTTGCCTGTCTTCTGTCTTGAGAATGAGAGTAGAAACCTTATCTGCATTATTTACCAACATATTTACTGGTTTATCTCTAGCACCTAGAAAAATACCTGGCGTATGCTGTGTGCTCAATAATTATTTGTTGAATAAATGATCAAACAATAGGTACCTTAATCATTGCAATTGCTAACCATCTCTGCAGTCAAATATTTCTCTATTGCTATATACAAATTCAATAACTCTTCCTAAGTCCTTCTCCCCTCCGTGTTTTACTTGGCCATATGTTCCCCACAGTGATGAAACCTCCAAATGTTTTAACTTCTTCATTTTCCTACTCCCTTGTGGAATCTCCCCTCACAACCTCTCTGTCTCTCACACACATATACTTCCTGGGTTTTGCTGAATAAATTCAGAATGTTCGTGCTATTATTCCATGTTTTCTTAAACAATATGCCTCTTCTGTTTCAATAATCCTTACTTAACTCATATTACAATTCCCAGGCAGGCATTCATCATTCTTTTAGATTTAACTATAAAATACTACAGGATTTATTGCTCACCATTCTTTCTTGTACTTGTCATCTTCCCTATCTTGAGATTTTGTTTAATTTAATTTTCATTTGGTCAAAATTCATGCTCAATTAATTTCCTCGGCTAGGGGCCTGGGTACAGACTCTTTGAATTCTTTGATGCTTGAAAATTTTTAAAAATAACAGCAGCAGCAGCAACAACAATATGTATAGCAGTATTTCATGCTTCTCCTGGGCAAAGGGGGTATGACAGAGTGTAGTCAAGGTCCTTGCCCTCATGAAGCTTACAGTTTTTTCTCAGGCTTTTGTGTCAGTGGAATAGACTGACTTATGCTGCAGGAATCAACACCACCCAAATTTATTTATTTATTTATTTTTTGAGACAGAGTCTCGCTTTGTTGCCCAGGCTAGAGTCAGTGCAGTGGCGTCAGCCTAGCTCACAGCAACCTCAAACTCCTGGGCTCAAGCAATCCTGCTGTCTCAGCCTCCTGAGTAGCTGGGACTACAGGCATGTGCCACCATGTCTGGCTAATTTTTTCTATATATATATTAGTTGGCCAATTAATTTCTTTCTATTTTTATAGTAGAGACGGGGTCTCGCTCTTGCTCAGGCTGGTTTTGAACTCCTGACCTTGAGCAATCCACCCGCCTTGGCCTCCCAGAATGCTAGGATTACAGGCGTGAGCCACTGCACCCGGCCACACTCCCCAAATTTAAATGCTTCACTCCTTTCTGCTTATGCAAAGCTTGCTGTTGGTCCCAGAGGACTTACCAGGGAAGTTGTCCTCCATGTGATCACTGTTTAACCCTCTCTATCAACACAAGTTTCCTAGATCACAACATCAAGGGGAGAAAGTTCTGGAAAGTCTCATACCACCATTAAATGTTTCTGCTTAGAAGTGACATACTTATTTTCATTTGCATTTCACTGGCTGGGGAATGTGACATGGCTATGCCAACTTGCAAGGGGATAGAGTAATGCCAATCTCTGTCTCCCTGGAGGGGATATCTGAGTATCACTAGTACTTACCTTGACCTTCACTTAACATTGATGTCTTGGCAGACTATAAGATACTTGAATATCAGTTTTTACTCTCAATGATCTCATAAAAATTATGAGTCATCATCTTCTATTACCAGTGTTGCATATGACAAAAGATGCTTTTAGTTTTGTGTATGTATGTTCCAAGATCCCCAGAGGATGCCTGAAACTATGGATGGTACCGAACTTTATATATACTATGTTTGTTCCTATATGAACATACCCATGATAATTTATTACTTAAACAGAGTAAGAACATAATAACTAATAAAATGGAACAATTATAATAATATACCATAATAAAAGTTATGTGAATGTGGTCTCTCAAAATATCTTATCGTACTGTGCTAAGGTAATTGAAATCACAGAAAGTGAAACTGCAGATAAGAACACCAAATTGGGGCGGGGAGCACTGTTGAGGGGATGGACACGCTTGAAGCTCTGACTCGGGTGGGGCAAAGGCAATATATGTAACCTAAACATTCGTACTATCGTAATATGCTGAAATAAAAAAAACTATTAAAAAAAGAGCAAAGCACTGTAGTTACATATATATACACACCTGTGTACATGTTATCCATCCATCCATCTATCTGTGACTGTGTTAGTTCAGGTCTGCTAAGATTACACAACGATAGGATCAGATATGTAAGATATTTATTGGCATGGGAGCAGGAGAAGGCGGGAGGACCTTCAGACCATGTTGTATATCTGAAACCTGTGGAAGGAGGGAGGGAGAGAAGGAGTATTAGACTGGAGTCGTCTCTGCCTGCAGCACATTTCCAGGAAAGCTTTGGCCAAGCCCATAGGGTGTCCTTGAGCCAAAGTTGCCCACTGGAGGAGCCCCACATCTCCCCGGCCTGCTGTAGGACCCCTGCCCTATTTAGGCGAGGGCTGGGGGCAGCCTGCAGGAAGCACAGCCTCCGCGAGAGCGGGGTGGTGGACTCAGAGGGGCCGCAGGTGGGGCCCGCAGCTCATTACGCTCTGCAGCAGGAGATCTGAGAGGCTGCCAGCAACTTCATGGCTGCAGGAAGCAGCTTAAAAGTATCTTTTCTTTCTTTCGTTTCTTTTTTTGAGTTCAATAATTTCCCCAGGGTATGTCTACATGAATGTCACTTGAAAATTACTCCTATTTAAGGCACAGTGCGTCTTTTCCATAAGAAGTTTCATATCTTTCCTCACTTCAGTGAAATGTCTTTAATAACATCCGCTATTATTAACTTTCTTCCATCTGTTTGTTGTCTTCCTTTTGGAGCTCTATTACCTAAGTAATGTATCTCCTACACATACCTTTCATGTTGCTTACCTTTTTACTTGCAAGTTTATGTATTTGTATTTTTTGCTTTGTATTGTGCGTTATTTCCTATACTTAATTTAAAAAGATGCTATAGTTTAAAAATTCCTCCATTGAATCTTAAAATTCAGAAATTGTGAAATGCCACAAGCTGTACTTTTGTGTTTTTACAATATTTCCTTAAGAATGCTAACTATATCTTGCGCCGTTCAAAGCTACCTTGTTGTAGTTGTTGGAAATCGTCTCCTTCCTTCAATGGCTTTGATCCTTTTTAAAATAATTGCTCTTCAAACGCTTGGTTTGGAGGCTATACACACCAGGCCTTGGGGTCTTTGGGGCCAGAGGAGATTGAGAGGAGTGGAAGACAGGGAGAACTTTCTTCTGCAGGAGGCTGATGATAACAGGTTCTGTAAGACAAGGTGAGGTAGGGAGGCCTCTGTGTTCTAACGTCCCAGTGGAAACTGGGTGTCCTCAGCCCTACATTGCTACTCCCTGCTGACACAGACACCTGTGAGAATAGCTGACTTCTCCTGGGGCTGCGCGTGGCTAGTTGGAGGGATGGGTTCCCTTCCTGATCCTAGGGGTTCACCAGGCTTTCTTCCCTGGACCTCGTAATTGAGGTCTTCACCCCAGATTCTTCTAGAGAGGCAATCCTCTGTTCAGGTGGCATTCGGGTCCTTCCCTTAAGATCACAATCAATGAATCCCTCATTTTCTGTCTTTTGTCCTGGTATTTGAGGTGGCAGCCAAATCTGGGTTCTTCTCTAGGCTACTACAATCAGCCAAGTTAACTTCAGTGGTCGATTCCTCCCAGGGAGTTGGAACAGGAAAGGATCCCGAACATTTACTAAGGTCATTGTTTTGCAGAATCCTCCAACAATTTCCGCTCAAAGCTTGGTAATAAAATGCCCCTCCCATCTTCTTGTCTCTTTGAGCCCCTCTAATCTTGTTTGTTCACATTGGCATCTCAGCTTATTCCTGCCAAGAAATCTTACAAAGAGGTAAGCAATACTTTGGTTACTGTCACTGTCACCAATAGATTCTGTTACTGTCCTGCAGGCCCAATACCCTATCTGGTGTTGATAGTTGCCTGCCATAAGTCTAGGGTCAGCAGTCTAGGGATGGCCCTGGGAATTGGTACCAAGTGCATCATTATTGGAGTAGGTCCCCAAACAAGAGAGATAGGCATAGTGTGAGGATATGTTTTTCTAGGGAGCAGGGAGTAGGCTGGGACTATAATAGTTGCTTGTGCTAGGAGTAGTCTCATCATGAGCAATACCTTTGAAATGCCTTTGTTGTTTAAGTTTCTGTCTTGGTGGCTGGCAATGTTCCTTTTCCAACCGAGAGGTTTAACAGGCAAGTACTGTGCACCAAGCCATGTGCAAAGCTTTTTAGATCTGTTAACTCGTTCATTCACTCCTTACCACAACTCTATGTTGTTATCCTCATTTTACAAATGGGCAACTGGAGCTCAAAGAGAAGAGGCCGATTAGATGGCAGAATTGAATATGGACTGGTGATTCCAATGTCCACATGCATGCTGTGTGTCACTAACCTGTGTTCCTCACTAGCCCGTGTGGTGTTTAACTTTGAGTTGACTTTTGAAAGGTGAGCAAGATTGCAATAGCCAGGAGGACAGGGAGGTCTGTCCCACTTGAGATATAAACCTATGAACAGGCAGAAAGGAAGGGGGAGGTGCTTCGCTGTGCCTGGATTATAAACTCTACAAGGGGTTGGTCATAGGCAGAAATGAACTTGAAAGACAGGTTGGTAACGGATAGTGAAGGATCTCATGACTTCCAAGCTGTGAGATCTTAGGGAAGTTACTTCACCTCTCTGAGCGTTAGACTCCTGATCTGGAAAATGGGGACAAAAGGCCCTTCATGACTGTGCACATGCGTGTGTGTATGTGTTCATGAGCTCACACGCACACGTATGTGTATAACACACCTAGTAAGTGCTTAATGAAAGTTAATCCTCTTCCGTGCCTTTGGGGAGCTGGCAGCTGGCTGGGTGGGGGAAGGGCTGGCCATGTTTGAGCCGCTCCTGCGGCCCCGGGTTTCTCCCAGTCCCAACAACCTTTTCATCATGTGAGCAATCAGCCCCAGGCCCATTTGGTGTTAATTACAGCAACGCAGGCTTCTCTGTGTGAAGGAAACAGTCCCTCATTTCTCTCATTAAAGTAAAATATGACCCATTTTTATGCCTGCGTATTTTGTTGCCGAGATTACGAGAATCATCCTTTCTGTTTATATGGAACGAAGAAACGTTACACCGGGAGGGCGGCCTGGGCCCCCGAGCCCAGGGAATAGGAAGCAGATGTTGTCCTCGCCGCTATTTGTGCTTCTAGCCCAGCTCCTACTCTCCTCCTCTGTCTTTTCTCCCGCCCAGAAAACAAGCCTCATTCCAGATCAACACAATGTACATGGATTGCAGGAGAATGAGCTCACATTTATTGAGTACTTTACCAGGTGCCAAGCCCTATAAACAAGTTCCCAGAAGCTTCAGGGGTAGTTGGTATTAATCCTTTTTAAAAATTGTATATATTTAAGGTGTACGACATGATGCTTTGATATACATATACATAGTGAAATGATTACTACAGTCAAATAAATTAACATGTCCATCACCTCATACAGTTACCTTGTCTTGCGTGTGTGGTAAGAGCACCCAAACCCTACGTTTTTAGCAAATTTCCAGCATACAATACAATATTATTAATTATAGTCCTCCTGATGTACATTAGATCTCTAGCCTTATTCATCCTACGTAACCATAATTGTGTATTCTGTGACTTATTGATCCATTCTTAGTTATTGCAAACCAAGAACATTCAAAGTCTTCCTGTTGCCCGAGATAGGGGGAAAAATGCCAATCACAGATGTAATACAGACCTTTGTGCCCTGCCTCGTGGGGTACACAGGGTTTTTATGTGTATTGTCCTCGCATATCCTCACCATGGGTAAGGAGACCAGGTGTCACAGGGACTCAGGGATTGTACAATTGATCTAGTAGTAAGTGACGGGGACTTGGAAAGATTTTAAGCAGAGAATCAATAATAGAAGATGTGTGATTTTGAAGGACTGCCCTGGTAGTAGTCTGAAAAATGGGTAGGAGGGAAGTGAGAGTGGAAGAGATGTTAAGAAAAATCATCTTGAACATGGAAATAAGACAACGAGATCTGCATGTCCTCACATTGTCATGCCAGAGCATTGTCTAACAGATCCACCCAAGGGTTATTTAATCCTCTATGGCAGGGATTGACAAATTTTTACTGCAATGAACTAGATAGTAAATATTTTAGTCTTTGTGGCCCACATGGTCTCTGTTGCAGTTGTCAACAATACCATTGTAGAATGGAAGCAGCCAAAGACAATATGTAAATGAGCATGAATGTTGTAAATAAAACTTTATTTACAAAAACAAAAGGTGGCTGCCAACTTGTAGTCTATGGGAATGTGCTTTTGTTTGACATATTTTTTACTATTGGTTACTATTGGTGGTTCTGTGACATGACATGTTGATTTGTGAATTTTTGTCTAATAGAGATGCCTGGTAGATGCATGGTAGAAAGAAAATAATCCCAAAGGTTATGGCTTTATTGTCCTGATGAATATTAGCAGTCTTATATCTAACAAGAAATCTTATTCCAACATTCTTGCTGCAGTGCTTATGTAATATAAATACTCAGCTCTTCACACACACTTACAAGCCAGCTTTACCATCTGGCTGGTTCCCTCATTAATGAGTTAAATAAATCTTTAACACATGTTCCCTTTAAATTTGTATGGAAGTTGTTTTTATTTTAACTTTCTGAAAGTTATACTCTATTTTCACAGAGGAAAGATTGAGGATAAGACTGTTGGAGTAGTTCAGAAAAGATATAGAGGCAGTAGAGATAGAGACACAAAGATGTTTTAGAGATTTTTAAAGAGGTATAATTGATAGGACTTGATGATTGATCATGTGGGGGAGTGAGGAAGAAAATAGACCATGAATGATGACCAAGTCTAGCTTGATATGGTGACTAATAAATGACTTTGTTACCTACAGAGCTAGAGAATACTGTCACAGAATATTCCCTGAGCCTTGGCAAGTTTTATGGCAACTTCAGCACTCTGCAGAACAGCTACGGTTCCCCAGGTGTGAACCTTCCCAACCAGCCCAGCAGTCACAGGGTCTGACCACACTGGATTATATTTCTGTTGATAAGAACTACTGTTCCCCATGTTGGTTAACACTCTGCCTTTTTTTAAAATCAGTCTTTTTCTTGTTTTATCCTCACCCCATCTAGGGATGCTCAGTTTCTTTATTAACTCTGTTTTGATGAGGAAATTCAATGACTTAGCCAAAATTATATAATATAGAAGATCGCAACCTAGAAGCTGACCCTTCTGAGTCCTGGTCTAGTGATGTTGTGATGGAAATCTGGAAAAAGTCTCAATGACAGCCTACTAGACTATAAACTCCCTGAGGTCAGGGACCATGTCTGGTTTTGTTCACTGTTATACCCCTAGCATACAGTAAGTAGGTGCTCATCAAGTATCTGAATGGAGGAATGGACACACTCCATGATGAAAAAGGCATTATTTTGAGAGTCAGAGAGTCTGGATCTGCCACTGACTTGTTAAGAAAATCCCTTCCTTTTTCAAGACATCGTTTTCCACCACTACACAATGAGGTGGAGTGGACTGGGTAATACTGGGGGTCCCTTTTGGTCTAAACACCATAAATTAGGAGAACAATTCAGGACCCATTCTACCCAGTGATTTGTGGGGGAAATAGTCTTGTTTTTGAGTTCCATGGGAGAGGCAGGGAACTGTGTTTTTGAGCTCAGATGTTTAGGTGTTTGAGATTAACTTATCACTTCTCTTGGATCAGAAAATAACAATGTTCTTCCATTCTTCTTAAAATAGACCATGATTTCTAGAACTAGTAAGTACCCTAGATTTGGAGGTAACAGTTGTTGTTGTTGTCACGGCATCTCCCGAAAGTAGAGCAAGAGAAAGTACTGAGAACCCAGTCTTGGCCCAGCCCCTGGGCGCTGGGGAGGGGGCTCATCGTGGTGCTTGCAGGCGTGTGATGGAGTAGGCAGAGTCCTGGGTAGACAGTCAATAGACCTAAGATCATATCTCAACTCTGCCACGTAGTAGCTCTGTGGCGGTCAAGACTCTTTGTCTCTCTGAACCTTAATTTCCTCTCTAGAATACAAGGTTAGGGCTCCACAGGAAGACCTCAACATTAGTCAGGGTGCAGGGAAGGAATGATTCTGGCTCAGATGGTTTGAGACAGGTTAATGAAGGAACTGCTCATGGAGGTGTGGGAAGGGTTAAGGGAACCAACGCAGGATGTTGGGGCAGCCAGAGACTAGCAGCGCAGGACGCCGTTGCTACCAAGGCCTACATGGGAGGGAGGAGAGTAGTGTTCTGGGATCCCACCGAAACCTGGAGGGAGGGCCCCTGCAGAGCTTTCTCTGCTTAGCCTTTGCCAGAAACCTGGAGGGAGGGCCCCTGCAGTGCTTTCTCTGCTTAGCCTTTGCCAGAAATGTGCAGCAGGGCAGGGAGGGAGCCGGAAGGATGCCCCAGCCTCTTTTTCTTCTGCCCCGATTTCCTGTAGCCACCTCTGAGTTGCAGAGTTTGAGGCCAACCTCAGCAGCACAAAGCAGGGAAGGAGGGTTGAGAACGGATCTGGGAGCAGGTGGACAAATGGCAAAGAACCAGCCCCGTCTCTCAGGCCCCTCATCGTCTGACTGTTGTGTCATCCTGTGAAACCCTCAGTCTCCCTTCCTGAACTAATCCCTCTATTCTAGCATCACAGGACGGGACATGTCTGGGGAGCTCTAAGATATTTAACATCTTTGCCTAGAATGCTGGAAAATCAAGGGGCAAACGATGACCTCCCAGAGGCCAACCCAGGGCTATGTGTCCCCATGTGCATTGTATCTATCGTCTGGTTTTCCTCCGCACTGTTAGCGAGGGCAGGGATCGCGTCTGCGTGGGATCCTCCTACAAGGCCCGGCTCAAGGCAGGCTCTCAGTGACTATGTCTGGAATGGATGAATAAATGAACGAGTGGTCATATTCTTCGTCACCCCTTTCCTGCCTCTGGCTTGGGCCAGAATTCATTGCTCCTTCTTCTGGCTGCCTTTACACCCTGTTTGTACATCCTTACCTCTCTCATCACTCTATGCTGTGACTGCTGGGGCTGTGAGCTCCCCAAGGGCAGGGAGCTCATGTCAGGCAACCCAGTTTCGCAGCATCACGGAGCCTGGCAGAGATTGCGTGCTCACTACATGCCCCTTGAATTAACTCTGGAAATATTTATGGAGCCAGCCTGAGCTCCGCAGAGGAGCTGTGCGCTTCATCCTTCCGTCTAGTTAATCTCCCCCTTCCTATCCCTCTGCTCTGCTGACCCACCCAGGCTCAGCCTCACTGGCCCACTGGAATTGCTATTTCTCACATCTTGATAGGTTAGTATGTGGCAACCCAACCTGAGCATTCAAATCAATTGTTTCCTCGAGTTTTGAGGTGTCTCTGGGTATCATGGGACTAGTTTTTAAGGGAATACAGTAAGGAGGCTCACTGAGCAAAGCTTCCCAGGGAAAAGAGTTAAGGAGAGGAGAGCCCTGCTTATCCCAATCTGTTCTAAGTGGGGTGTGTGGTTGGAGGGGCAGAGGTGTGAGGACAGATGTCCTGGCCTTCATGACGCTTACATTTGAGTGGGGAAAGATGTTGTACTATATTAAAACTGTCTTTTTATCACTTCTGGGAATTTATCAATTTGTCCTATAGATATACCTGCATACCTTCAACATAACATACAAAATTTGCATTTTCATCAGTGGGGAAAGAGTAAGGAAAGAATAAGGAAGCTCCCTATGTCCTGACGTGGAAGGATCTCTAGGGCAGACTATGAAGTGGCCAGGACAAGGAGAAAAATGAGCATGTACACTTGACCCTTGAATGACACTGGCTCTAACTGTGTGGATCCACTTACATGAGGATTTTCTTCCACCTCTGCCACCCCAGAGACAGCAAGACCAACCCCTCCTCCTCCTCCTCAGCCTGCTCGGTATGAAGATGAAGAAGATGAAGACCTTTATGGTAGCATAACAAAGTGACTATAATTAACAATAAGTTACAGTATACTTTAAAATAACTAAAAGAGTGGAATTGGAATGTTCCTAATGGAAAGAAATGTTAAATTCCTGAGATGATGAATACTCCAATTACCCTGAATTGATTATTTCACATTGTATAACGGTATCAAAACATCACATGTACCCTATAAAGACGTACAACCACTATATACACATAATATTTTTAAAAAGGAAGGAAAAAGTATGCCCTAATAAATGTTGAATTTTCTTTAAAAAAATAAAAAGATCTTTATGTTGACCCTCTTCCACTTAACAAATAGTAAGTATATTTTCTCTTATGATTTTCTTAATAATATTTTCTTTTCTCTAGCTTACTTTATTGTAAGAACAGAGTATATAATGCATATAACATACAGAATACATGTTAATCGACTATGCTATTGGTAAGGCTTTTGGTCAACAGTAGGCTCTTAGCAGTTAAGTTTTCGGGGAGTCAAAAGTTACATGTGGATTTTCAACTGCTTGAGGGGTCTGCGCCCTTTACCCCAAGGGGTAAAGGTCAACTGTGTATGTTCTTTCCACGTTAGAAAGGAGGAAAGTCAAAATAAGTGTTTTTATTTGCCTGAAGTGACTCTAGAAGGGCACACAAGAAACTAATGAAAGCGGTTACCTGTCAGGGCGAGGGAGGCAGGTGGATGCAGGCAGGGTTAGAAGCCAGATTTCTCACAGTTTACCACGTTATGTTTCAATTTTTGAAACATACAGGAAAATTACTTGATTACCTCTGAAGTAATATGACGGGGCAAGCGTAGGATGCCCACAGGAGGGGCACGTAACCCGGTCTGAAGATGACAGGGAAGGCTCCCTAGAGGAGGTGACGATTTGAGGCCTAAAATCAGCTGGCGTTGGCCATAAGTGAGGCGTGGAGAAGTACTTCAGGCAGGGAACAGCTCTCTGACGACCTTCAGGTGGGAGAGTTTGGGGGATTTAAGGAATCTGACGAAGCTCATAGTGGCCGGGCAGAAGCTTTCAGGCTTGGGGGTGTGGTGGGAGGGGAGAACTTCTATGTATCAAGGGCTAAGTTTACATTTTAGCAACGATAGCGGCAGCCTGTGTGTGCCCTGGGCTTCCCATGTACCAGGCATGTTACCAAGCCTGCCACCTGCCATCTCGCATCCATTCCTCACACGAGCCAAGCGCTTACTGTTCCCACTTTCCAGGCAGAAACAGTAGCTCTGGGAGCTTTTGTCACCTTCCTGGGTCATGCAGCCAGTGAGTGGCGGAGGGCAGTCCAGGCCATCTGCTCCTCTCGGAGATGCAGACCCGCCCGTGAGAGCAAACACACGTGAAGCACCTGGCTGAGCGACTGACGCATGACACGGACTTGGCTGGTCTCAGCTACTCTTAATTGGTGGCTCCCAAGTCTGGGAAGGGTTGAGTCTGAGAGAAAATAGAACTCAGCAGGCAAAATTCCTTCCTAAGAGATCCAAAACGATTATTCTAAAGAAAGGAGTTTGGGGAATCTTATTAAAGCCAGGTCTTCTAGATATAAAATTTCCAAACCCTTCTTTTGTGGCGCGGGGAAGCCCATTTAATGACGGTGAGGGTGAGCAGAGTCGCGTGCACGTAGCTCCCCGCGGGCACTCTGCAGGAGTCTCAGGGACTCCTCACCACTGCTGGAGTCATCCCCATTTTACAGACAAGGGAATGGAGGCTAAAGGAGGTAACTGGGTGGCCCAAGTTCATATAGGTAGTGAGCATTCACTCAGGACTTGACCCTGGTTTCTGATAGATGACAGAGCTTTTTGTGTTTTAACATATCCTCGGATGATTAGGAAATGGTTGGGATATAAGGAAAGCCATGATTCGGTC
This sequence comes from Mirza zaza, assembly GCA_008750895.1. Taxonomy (NCBI): domain Eukaryota; kingdom Metazoa; phylum Chordata; class Mammalia; order Primates; family Cheirogaleidae; genus Mirza; species Mirza zaza. The sequence continues at coordinate 84,831 of VSMD01141809.1, read as the reverse complement.
TAACCCCATGGCTAAGACAGCGCAAAGAGGAGGTACCAGACCCTCTATAAGAGAAGGATGACAAAGGAATCGGAACCCTAAAGAACAAGAAGCAGTTGGAGAGGAGAGGGGTACTCCAGGTAGAAGGGCAGCACTGGCAAGCTTTGGAAGGGACAGGGCCTGTGGCTCTTTGAGACAGTCCGTGCTCTAGGGTGGCCGTGGGGGCGGTGGTGGCAGGACAGAGGGGAGGCAGGCCGTTAGCAGCTGGACCTGATGTGAAACATGCCCCAAATGTTATCTGGTCCCCTAGCAAGTCCATTGCCTCCCTCTAGTCTGTAAGTGAGGAGACAGAAGCCACTGGAAGTGTTTCCCCATTTTAACCAGGTTTGCAATGAGAGGACCCAGATGGCTCACGGCTCGGGAGGATCAGGTAGCAGGTCTGGAAGGCGTCCAGAGAGGGGTCTCGTGAGGAGGCGGCAGAGCCTGGCCGGCGTGCTTCCCACTCCTGTCTGATCCCTGCCTGCATGCCCTCTCCTCTGTCTGTGTGCCATCGCTGTCCCCACATCTCCTCAATCTCCCTGGGCACACCCAGAGGCATCAGCCTACTGCTTCAGGCCCCAGGGCCTGGTGCTGACATGGGGGGGAATGGACTCTGCCTGTCCTGATAAGCTGGGGGCAGATAAGGGCCATTAGCACCTTGCTCAATTAGGGGACCCCAAAACAGGGGTTGCAGATGGGTGGAGCTGGGGGAGACGTGGAGATGCAGGCTTCATCTAGTTTTATTTATTTAGATGAATTAATACACGAAAGCTCGTGGAATAGAGCCTAGCACACGGCAAGTGCTGTGGAAGTGTTTGCTGTTACTGTTATCAGTGCCGTCAGGTGTATGGGTCGGGAAACGGGCCCAGCGAGGGTTGGGGACTTGCCTGGTGACACAGCCAGTGACCAGCCGCAGTGGGACTGGGTCCAGGCCAGGACTCTCTCCAGGCATCTCTCTGTTTGAGGGCTTCCCCAGCTTCCTTTACACCCAGCCACTGATGTTTCGAGCCCCACTCGAGGGTCGGTTCTAAGAAAAGCCACAATAGGAAGCTTCTTATCTGAGGGGGTGCATGACGAAGGCTACCCTTTTTCATAAAAATGTCTTTTTATTAATATTTGATCTCATCCCCACACAGCACCATTTAATAGGTTTCTCTGTTTTCTACATGAGGAAATTGACTATGTAGGTACCATGCATAGAGCCCCAGCTCCTAGAAGACGTTGAACGAATTTTAACTTCCACAGTCCTATGTGGGCACAGGCCTCTGGTTAATGGAAGTGTCACAGGGAAACGTATCCCCCGCCCAGCGCTGGCCTCTCTCCCCTCCCAGAGTGAGAAATGAGGAATGATGACCAGGAGAGTGAGAGAAAGCCCAGCTGGGTGGGGCCCACCGGGGAGGGTGACGGTGGGCGGCCAGCTGCCGGGCCAGACGAGAGTGCCGTGTATGGACACCCCATTTGTCTTGTCTTTGGACATTCGGGGTAAATGCGTCCCTGCCCTTGACTCTAGGCGTCTGCACTATCTGTGGCTGAGAAGAATGTCTAAATAGATCCGGGCACGACAAAACGGAGAGGGTTTCTGTACCAGTCTGGGGATGGGGGGTGGCGGCCTGGGCCACCAGGACTCTTTCGCCAGGAGAGGGGAGGCTGGGAGGTGAACGTCAGGGAGACACTTGCTTAGGGAGTAGCTGTCAAGGCCTGTGATGCTGGGCCCAGGGTCTTTTCTGAAATTTGCTGATTTAATGGGAAGTAAAGGGCAGTTGGTTCTGTTTTATCACAGAGGAACAGCCTAAAAAAGGGCATAATATAGTGCATTGTTAAGGGCCTTCTCTCTGGAGCTAGAGTTCAAATCCTAGCCCCCCACTAACTGTGTGACCTTCAGCAAGCTACACAGTCTGTTTTGTGCCTCAGTTTCCTCATCTGTAAAATGGGGGAATGAATGCTGCTATTCTTTGCCTCGTATCATTAGGGTGAGGATTGAGTTAATAGAAGATGCTCAGAGCAGTGCCTGCACATGGTGAGCCCTATATAAATGTTGTTATTATCATTGTGATTGTTTAGTACCTGCTATGTGTCAGATGCTTTGCAGGCATCAGCCTCCTATTATTAATAAGTCCTTGCAACTGACTCTCTCCAGGGAGTGAGTGGAGCTGAGGTGAACCCTGATTATTCAGCTCCAAAGACTGTGCTTTCCCCTGGGCCAGGCTGTCTCCAAAACTCTTTCAGTCCCCATCTGAAATCTCCCTCTCCCTTGAAACGTCTTCCACTTTTCCCCGTAGAATGAGAGCTCGGGGAGATTAATGAGATTGCTTCGTGGGCAACCAGTGTGCTGCGACAAAGCACAAAAGCACCGGCTCGTCTCTGAGGACAGCAGTCTTTGCCATATGAAATGGCCCCAGGTGTACGATGGCGGGGTCAGGCTTCCTGTTTACTTCCTGTCTTGTTTCTGGCAGCTGCCAGCTGTGGGCAGTCACGCCACCTCTGGGAGCCTTGTTTTCCTCCTCCATTTCTGTCTCCACAGCATTTGGGGAGGGGAGATGAGGAGTTGGGCTTTGGCAGCCTGGAGGCTGCTTGAAGATGGAGTTTTGCAGAAATTGGAAGAGGCCTTGGCTGTTGCCATTCTTACAGATGCTTCTATGATAAAAAAAAAAAAAAAGTGAAAAAAAGCCCAACATCTTATAATAGGATGTGTTTAAAGTTGAGTGATGATCACCCCTTCTTCTAATCCTGACAGCGCATGCCTGAGTCTGTACCTCTCACTGCCTTTGGAGCCTACATGGAACCTCTAAATCGGGTGCTCTGGGGTATGGGTAGGGGTGAGGTCATGGGTTCCAGCCCTGCCGTTCCCTCTGGCAGGGGTAGACTAGGCTCCTGGGGTAGGGCCACATCTCTGTTCCTCAGAGCATGCCCAGTCTCCGACCTCCCTGACTTTGCTCATGGATTGGCTAGCAGCCCTTCCAGCTCTCCCCTCCTTGTTCTATGCCTGCTTCAGGCTCAGCATAAAGCCCACACATCTGTGGGACAACCACTGCCTCCTCTGTGCGCCCTCAGCTTTGGGTACAGAGCTCTACCTATACAGGCCTGGAGCTCCAGTGGCCTAGAGCTAGACCTCCGGGGTAGCGCTATGCCCTGGGCGTAAATGGATGAGAGACCAGGGATCTGAGCTACGAGCAGCTCAAACTGTAAGACCAAATCTGATGAAGGCCCAAATAGCCCTGTGCCTAGCTCAAGGCCCGGCACACAACAGGTACTCATAGTGAAAGAATCAGTGAGTAAAACACACCTGGTCTCTGGCTTTGTGGTCCCCTAAGTGTACCTCCAGGCATCTGTTCTCCCCCTAGTCACAATGCTGATCTCACTCCATAACTGGCCTCCCCTCCTTTGATTGTGAGCACGAGGATCAGCCTCGTGCCTTGATTCAGTGTCTTCAGCACGCAGCACGGCATCTGGCGCGGAGTAGATGCCCAATAAATGTTGGAGGGATGAGCAAGCGACTGGGTCCTGCTTTGCTTGACTCTCGACTGCAAACTGGAGGGACAAAGCCAGCTTGAGGAGCCCCCTATCGTGCTGTCAGCCTCAGTCATGCCCCTCCCGCCTGCGCACGGTCCGTTATGTGACTCTAGGCAGCATGAGGACAGTTTGGAGTCACCGTAGACCTGTCAGCAGCATCTGCTGCAGACACAGTTTGCAGTAGAGGGGCCAACTCTTCAGAAGACAGAACAAAACCACAGTGGCCTGCAATAATCATTGTCTTCTTGCTCAACTTAGTCTGCCTGGAATCGGTTCTTCTCCCAAGTGGCCAATACGGTCACTCCTCATTAGTGGAGCAACGTATTAATTAATCTATTCTATTTAAGGCTAAGTGGACCAAAATGTTTCCTAAATGATTCCTCCTTTGACAGAAGAGGACATTAAGTGTCAGAGCCAAGTAGATTGCCCAAGGCCACATGACTGTTCAGTAATTGTACTTCTAGCTGAGATTTAGTGAGCACTTACTGTGTATTAGCCACTAATGTAAGTGCTTTGCAGCCATTATCACATTTAATCCTGGTTAAAACAACCTTATGGGTTGAGTTTTATTATCCCCATTTGACAGAGGTAGAAACTGAGGCTCGGGGAGATCAAGTAACTTGCCCCATGCCACCTCATTAGATACTGGCAGAGCTGGACACCCGTCCAAACGTGTAGCAGAGGTTCTCAGCCAGCGGAATGCGTACATTGGAATCACCTTTGACGCTTTAAAAAAATGCCAGTGCCAGAGCCTCACCGCAGCCTTGCTGAATCAGAACTTCTGTGTTGTAAGAAAGCTCCTTTAACTCTGCTCAAGAACCTCAGCATAAACTACTCGGCCTCTCTGAGCCCCAGCTTTTCTTATCTGAAAAATGGGGGCCACTGGGACCCAGGGCTCTTTGCAAGAATCCAAACAAGCGCGCACATGTGAAAGGCCCAGCGAAGTGCCCGCTGGCAGGGCGCTCAGTAATCGCTGACTTCCTGTCCCAGCCACCGAGGAGCGCCTGTAGGGCTTCGGGTCTCTTGTGTGTGTACATGACCCTACTTTGCCAAAGACCCAGAACACTGTTTTCTGGGCTTTGGGGTTCAGTTTCCTGATTGTTTGTTATTATTCTTAATAGAATTCAGGAGAAGGCCGCAACTGGGCCAGACATCTGTGATAAATCTGCTGGGGTTTTTACAGGAAAGACTTCCCAGGTTCACTCTATTCTATATTTCGCTTTTCTTTCCAGCTTCAACATAGCCAGGAAAATATCTTGCTTGAACTGAAAGAAAACAGCTTGTTAGCCTCTGGTGAAAGCCGACCCAGGGAATATGAGTGTCGTATTATACTGTGGAGTGCAAGGACATCTGAAGCCCTCTTTCTGAAAAACCCATCTGAAAGGGAAAGAATATTTTATTGCAAATCTTCTGTGATCCAGTTCCTATATCAAGTCCTTTGCACGTGTTGTCTCATGTAGGACCTCCCTCAGGGAGATGTGAGGAGTATTACTATCTCTATTTCACAGATGAGGACACTGAGGCTCAGAGATGTGGCATAACATGACCAAGCTCCTGTAGTTGGTGAGTGGGTTCACACCTAGTTTGTCTGGCTTCAAAGCCTAAAGTCTTCTCTGTACAACTGCCTGCTCAGCTCTTCTGTTATCCTCCATTATTTTTCAATAAGTTTAAATTAATTTCATGATAAAAGCAAACAAATTTTAAAGGATTCTTCCAAAAAAAATTGATAGACATCGTTCTAAAATGTCACATTCTTGCTGTGCTCTGTATCCCTAATGCCTGGTATTGTGCCTGACACTAGTAGGTGTGCAAAAAATGATTGATGATGAATGTACAAATGGGTGAACCCACGGCTCATCTGCCAGGGCATCCTTTCCTCCTATGGGACCTCCCAGTGCTCTCCTAGGACTGAACCCACTTTTGCTTCAACTTCAGACTTTTTTCCATTGTGCCTGGATCTGCTCCCTGGGGAACTCCCTTGCTTAGTGGGCAAGTCTGCCTTCCTGGGCTTGCCCCCTCTTGTGTCTGGCCTGTCTCAGGAAGAAACAAACTCCTCAGTTCCCCTTCTGGTACTCATGTTGCCAATCATTCGTCGTCTCTTGATCTTCCTTCCACAATGGCAAGTCATTATCTAATATATTCCCCAGTTTTATTTTTAAGCATTAAATAATAATCATAGATATAATTTTAGGGCCTCTTTTGTCCTAGTGCTGTGTCGAACACTTCACATACAATGTCTTGAATACTCACAACAACCCTAGTATAGTGGATTGAATAGTGTCCCCCTAAAAGAAATATCAAAATGTGAACCCCTGATAACTATGAATGTGACCTTATTTGGAAATAGGGTCTTTGTAGATGTAATTAAGTGAAGGATTTTCAGATGAGATTATCCTAGATTTGGATGGGCCCTGTATCCAATGACTGGTTTTCTTATAAGAGAAAGGAGAAAGATTTAACACAGGGAAGATGAGGTGAAGATGGAGGCAGAGTTTGGAGATCTACAAACCAAGGAGCACAAAGGGCTGCTAGCAGTCACGGGAAACTGGGAGAAAGACAGGGTATGGATTCTCCCTCAGAGCGTCCAGAAGGAGCCAATCTTGCCAACACCTTGATTTCAAACTTTTGGCTCCAGGACTGTGAGAAAATATATTTCTGTTGTTTTAAGCCAGCAAATTTTTGGTAATTTCCTACAGCAGTATTTGTTTCTCAGGAAACAAATATGCGTATAATATAGGAGTTATTTTTTATTCTGCAGATAAGAAAACTGAGGCTAAGAAAAGGTTTATGACTTTCCCAAGGTCACAGAATTATCAAATGCCACAGACTGGATTCTAATCCGGTTCCAGGCCTGGCTTTCTGGCCATGCAGCCGGTGCAGATGCACAGGGCCCTGGACTCAGAAGAGCCTCTGCTTGGCTTCAGGCTCTGCTGTTGCTGTTCTTGAAATTCTTCATAGTTTGTGAACAAGGCCCTGCATTTGCACTTTGCACCAGGTCCCACAATGTGTAGTTGGCCATGACCAGGCCTCTCTGGTCTCCAAGCCTGCGCTTTTTCCTTCCTCATCTGCAGAACCACCTTGATCTCCATTCGCCCCCACGGCCACAGCCTTCCCACTGGTCTCCCCATGTGGTAGGCCAAATAACGGCCCCCAAAGATGATCATGTCCTGGTGCCCATAATCTGTAATCATGCTATCTGACATGGCAAGAGGGACTTTGCAGGCGCGATCAAGGAGCCTGAGATGGGAAGATTATGCAGGAGGACCTGGTGGGCCTGATAGAATCACAACAGACCCCATAAGAGGGGCACAGGAGGAGAAGGCAGTCCGATGACAGAAGCAGAGGTAGGAGCAAAGTCCTTTGCAGGTGGAGAAAGCTTCTGCTAACCGGGCAGTGTGAGGGGCTGCAGGAGCTGAAAAGCATACGGAGTTAGATCCTCCTCCCAGAGCCTCTGGAAAGAACCAGCCCTGCTGACACCTTGACTTCAGCCCAGTGAAACCGAGTTTGGAGTTATGAGCTTCAGAATTGTAAAAGAGTAAATTTATGTTTTAAGCCACTAACTTTGAGGAAATTTGTTATAGCAGCAACAGGAAACGAACACACTCTGCTTCCAAGACTCCCCTTTACTCTCACCTTTAAATCCGCAGAAGAAAAATAAACATTCTGCTGGTATTGGAGAAGATAAATAAACTTTAATTCAACAGAAAAACATTTAAAACATTTACATAACATTTACATGTCATTGTAAAAAATCAGAAGTTTTCAAAGGCAAGATTCCTTTTTCAATATTAATTTATTATTCTAATAAATGGAAAGGGAAAAAGATTCTAATATTTATATTTCAATCATCAAACCATATGCTACATTAATTATTAGTTTAGAACTCCAAAGACTAAACAGTGTGTCTTATTAAAGCTCTCTATGCTTCTGTTTTAATCTTTTATTATTCTGAAAGAAGAAATGATTTTGAAATTTGTGTTATTTAATGCTTAGATTTCTGCCTAAAACTTAAAAAGTTAAACATTAAAAGATTGTTTGAAACATAAATTTAATCCAAGTTTCCTTTTGGGAAAAAAAAAGTTGAAAGAAAACCAATCAACAAAATTCTACCACACCAAAGGAATAAAAATAAGATAAAAATCAAGAGAGAAGCCAAAATCCATTTTCCTTAGCCTGAGTTTCAAGGTTACATGTCACTTAGCCTTTGCCCAATGTTCCTCTCACATCTGCCCTCAGCTCACCACACCATGCAAAGAAGGGCACCTGAAAAAGCATGAATTTCAAATGCAGTTTTCTTCCAACTCTTCCTGCTTATGCAATTTGGGCAAGTCACTCAATTTGTCTGGGTTGTACTATGTCCATTTCACAACTGAGGAAATTAGTCCTCCAGGCTGGGTCACAGAGGAGATGAACCGTGCCCGGCGTGGCACTCTCTGCACATCACATGAGCAGGGAGGATGCTATCAAGTGTTCATTGCCGTCCCCTCTTCCTTACGGGTGGCAGCGAACGTGTTCTAGACTCACTGCACATGGGGCATGATTGCTAGGGCAGAAACCCTGATTTTAAAAAGTTAGTTTTAGGATTTTGAAGCAGTGTTTGAAGCTCCCAGCCATAAGCAGTCTGTATAAAACATGGAGCCTGGACCAACTCAGGCCATGACGTTTATGCTTTAAATAACTGAGGGCCCAGAGATGATGCTTGTTTTCATGCCCAAGAAGAGTTGGAACCTTTCTGAGCTGGTAGAAAAATGGAAAATTTGGGGAGAAGTGAGGTAGGAGTGATGTATAAGTGTCACCCTGTTCCCCTGGAAGTCTGAGGCAGAGGGTGAAGGAATCCTTAGGAGGGTGACTCTGACTTCCAAAGAAGAGAGGCTGGGGTTCTTCTGCCCAATGTCTGGAGCACAGCTCTGGGATGCAGTGAGCCCTGCCAGGTTCCTATCCCACTCTGTCCTGGATGAGTGGATGGAAGATGGCCCCGCGGGATGAATAATAGGATATTTTCTCAGCTTCTTTAACTGAGGCCCAAATAGCTGCGGGTTGAATGAGCTAGAAGGCTTATTTCTCTCACATGCAAGTTCAGACTGGTAGGTGGTCCAGAGAGGAGGGGCAGGTCTTCCCCAAAAGTCATCTGGGGCCCCCTGTGCCTTTTTCTTGTAACTCCACTATCCCCCAGGGTGTTGGTTTGCTCTTCCCAGCTTCCATCAGCGCTCATCTACCTCCTCTGCTTTGCAGCGTGCTGGAAGGGAAGGAGCAAAAGGGAGGCAAGCTGCGCCCTTTTCAGGGCATGACCAGATGTTGGATGCATTCTTCTTCTCACATCCTATTGGGCGGAACTGTGTCACATGGTTATCCCTCGTTGCATGGCCATGAGACCACCTAAGACATGAAGGTATGGACTGTGATGAACAGGACTCAGGTTAGAATGGATATGGGTGCAATTAGAGACCATGTTACAGAGAGCCGACATAGAAGGGCAAAGACTTTTCCATTGTATCAGTCAGGGTTTAGTCAAGGAAGAAGAACCATTGTGACCATTAGGGAATAGAGGGTTTGTTAAAATTCTGTCCTCAATGAACCTAGCATTCGTGAGGGATAAATCACTCACTCATGAGGACTTGTGAGGATCAAAGCTCTTCATGATTCACTACATGCTGTGCACGAGTCAGCATCGAATATGACTCACGGGCTTCAGTCCTGGAAGGCCTTCCTGCCAACACCATGGTTCCTCCATTAGGCCTTCGATGCTAGTAAAGACAGCGACTTGAAATTTGGAGGAGGACATTCACGTTTCACCCACTTATTTGTTAATTTGAGCACCGATCCTGTCCAGGCAGGGGACTAGGTTCTGCAGATACGGTGGTGAATAGCGACAGCATTGGCCCTGCTCCAGGGGCTTACGGTCTACAGTAGACGTGGACATTGAACAAGTGGCAAGTTCTGACATTCCCAGAAACTCCTGTTTTGCCTTAAAGGTTGGATAATTTTTTTGAAGTTTCTCAACCTTGAATCTCAATAGATTCCAGATATAAACTCAGTCTTCTGACTTTCTCGTTCAATATCCTTTCTACTTGATCAAAGTGGCCCATGTAGGAGGCAAGGGTAAGGTCTGCCCCTGCTCGGAGCAGGGCTGTTGTGCGGCTCTTGTGAGGTCCTGTTTGGGGAGGTGCGTGCGAAAGGATAGAGTGCTGGCGAGCAGAAGGAGTTCTATCATCAGGATATGCACAGATGCCTGTGACCGTGTGTGTGTGTGTGCGCTCACGTGAGAGAGAGAGAGGAAAGAGAGGGAGAGAGAACACATAGAATGGCAAGCACACAAGTTGTCATGTGGGTCATCCCTAACTCCAGACCTTGCTTTCCCTAGAAGTTTCAGGCTGAATCTTGGTTGGGTTTAGCATTGCAGCCATCTCTTTTCCACTGGGTTTTCTTTTCCATAAGATGCACAAGATGTTTGCCCACTACAAGTGATGGGGACCTCACTATTACCTAGAAAAGCACCTTCCATTGTTGGAGAATACTCCTCCCTCCTCTCCACTTTCCACATCCATTCTCTGAGCAACCGCCCTTGTGTTGGATTCAAAAAGAAAATGAAGGCAGGCTCCCTGTCCTTTAGGAACTCACTGATGTTTGAGGGTCTCAGAGAAGTAACTGAGATGACAAGGCAGTGTGATGGGTGCCATGCCTGGGCTTAGTAGTACCCCCACTAAGTGCAGCTGACTCAGAGCCCTCAGGGAGGTCATCCTGGAGGAGATGATCCTAGGCTGAGTCTGAAGGATGCATAGTGTTGGTAAAACAGAAGGGAAGAAAATTCCAGGCAGAGGACACAGTGGATGGAAAGGCATGGAGCCAGAAAGTAGTATGACATGTCCCACCCACCCATAGCCTCAGAAGGAGTGGAGGGGGCTCAGCAGGGAAGCCCCCTTCTTACTCTCTGAGCATGGCAGATGAGTTGCTTGTCAGCTGGTCAGATTCCAAGACAGAGGTAGACTGGTGAAGGGTATTGGGGAGATCACTGTCTTAAAAGATACTCTTGGAGTGTGGCTGCCCTCCCAGGGACACGAGCCAGGGCCTAGCCTGCAGGGCGGAGACCCAGTTCTCCTCTCAGGCATGCGCTCAAGTACTTTCATCTCAGCTCTCTTGTCCCATGTGGCTTCCTGGTTGGTGGTATGATCCCAAGATTTGAACTTGAGCTTAAGAGCTTATGAAAAAGCTCCAGAAAACTCCACTTGGAGGTTTTGGGTACAAGCCCAGCTATTAATACAGTCTTTGATTTTTCATGTGTAAGAGTGCCTGGGCAATCCTGGTCCCTGGTCTAATAAAAACCCAAGTGCAGCTGCAATTGTTCCTAACACCCTTTTTCCTGATGCCCTGGCAGCCGGCGATCTTTGCCCACATCCCTGTTTCCCAGCCGGACCACAAGGTCTCACCCCACTCAAGCCAACCTTCCGTAGCCTTTTGCTTAGTCCATTCACCTCATCTGCCTTGTGGTTTATGTGTGCTCAGATCATCCTAAAGGCTGGAGGGACACGCACATCATTTGCACTTTGTATTCCCCACAGCAGCAAGCACATCCAGGGTAAATGATTAATAAACATTCATTGGATTCAAGTTTTCCTGGCTATGCAAGGGGAAATTAACATCAGTGTTGCTTGTTGTGGGTCTTGGCTAATGTGGTTTGTTCATCTACACCTCCAGCAGCTATGCCCCGGGGACCAGGAAAGCGGTGATCCTTTGGATGTCACAAAGTACCTGTCCTAGTGGAGCTTACGGGCTCATTGAAGCCTCCTCACCATCCTTAGGGTTTGTGCTTATTAACCCAAAGTTGGCCAAAAAGGAAGCAAAGAAAGACACTCTGAACAGAGAAGGCCACTGTGTTCGCAGGGGAGGATGCAGGGACTTGAACCCAGCTCTGTAAGGTGTGGGAGGCAGGTGTCCCAGGGCACGGCGGTCTGGGTGCCTCAGCCACAGTGCCATCACACACAATGCGTGGCACTTTCCTGTCGCTGCGATGGCAGCTGCCCTCTTTCTCCCCACCACGGAAGCATTCCTAGGACCAGGGAAGAGGCAGCTGGGAACCAAAGCCAGGCCAGTTACAAGAATGCTTTTTCTCCTCTCTACGACTATCTTGAAATGTGTGATGCTCTGTCTATGTGGCTGTAATTGGAGGTTCCCTCCCTTTTAATAATCCTTTTAAAGAAAAATTGCAGCCACACCCTTGTGATTTGTGATTACCAGAGTAAAAACTACTTTTATTCCATCATCCTGGCATGTGGGAGATGAGCGAAGTGGAGGAACAGAGTGTTCCGTGTCATCTCCAAACACCTTTTCCCGGGCTGGCATTCCCTCTGGCGCAGCGGCCTGGAAGCCGGGAGGCTGCTGCCCCGGTCCCCACTCTGGCCCAGAAAGAACTCGGGCAGCTGCTTCATTCCTACGCTGGCGTGCTCAAACACACGTGGAGCCTCTCCTCAGTGCCAGGCCTGGGCTGGGTGCTAAGTGGACAGAGACGCAGAGCCTGCCCTTGTCCTCAAAGACGTCCCCAACTGGTGGCCCGATGAGAGAGGAAACCTCTCCCCCAGAGCTGGAGGAGTGGGTGGATTTCATCGGGTGAGGAAAGGGAGGGTGTTTCGGGCACAGGCCACGACATGGACAAGGGTATGGAGGCTGGAGGAGCAGCTGAGTTCAGGGAAGGTGACCCGGGGCGAGGTGTGGGTGGAGGGGACGTTCGCTCAGAGGGAGTGTGGCAGAAAAGGCAGGCAGGAGCCACGCAGGGAGGGCTGGAATGAGGACAAGGAGTTGGCTTCACGCTTTACGAGACGGGAGGCCCTGAGATATTACAGACTCGTGACCCTGCCGCACCCAGGACTCATATGGACAAATGTGTTGAATCTTCAAAAACCTGGGTACGGCAGGCATTTGGGGCAGACAGTAAATTTTTTTTTTCTTTTCTCTCTCCCTCCCTCTCTTTATTCTCTTTCTTCTTCTTTTTTTTGAAACAATAAAGTTTTAGTCTATTTATTCTCAAAGCTAAGAGATGTGTTTCACTGATCCCATGCCCAGGATGCAGAAGAAAGATTAATTATTAAGGAATTAGAAACACATGGGCTCCAATCCCAGCCTTCCCTCTTCAAAATTAACACCTTCTCTGTTCTGGGCATTGCGTTCGGCACTGTTACCAACATCGCCTCTAATCCTCACAGCCGTACAGAGGAGCCTAAAATAACAACAGCAACAAGAACACAGAAACAAATATCACTTGTTCACTGAGTAATTATATTCTAAACACTGTGAGAAGAACTTTGAAGACAGCAAGCATGTTGAAGCAGATATCACCCCTGTTGTACAGATGAAGAGACTGAGGCCGAGAGAGCTCTAGAAACTCACCCCAGGCCAGCATGTGGAAGAGCTTGTCTGATTCCAAACCCGCACCCGTCTACACCGCCATCCTGCCTCCCAGCACACCCAGGCCCCTCTGTGCAGACACGGAGATGGTGGCCCTGACCCTGCAGCTGTGCGTGGGTGGTGTGAAGGTGAAGTGAAGGATTATTCTGCAAATTACAAAATATGCACAGATGCATGTCTAAGTGTGATTACTGCCAATAAAATTAGGATTCCAGATAGAAAAATAGTATCAATAAATTAATCCAGGTTTATTTTATAAAAAATAAATCCTTACACTTATTTGTTTTGTTTACTAGATGCCCAAGCCACAGATTTCTTTGTACTCTGTTAGAAATGAGATAGTAACTTACCAGCTGATTTTTCCCATTTATTTTTAATTTGCTCCATTGATATTAACAGATTGCACTGTGTTGAAGTCAGGGCCTCAGGTGCATCCGTCACTAAAGGAAGACACATTGCACCCACCCAACAACCTTCCATCATCCACCCCCCCCCCTTAGCAGCTGATTTAAAGCAAAAACAACTTTTATTAATATATTTGTTAAATAAAGATTTCTTATATGGCTGGTTGACTTCTAGTGAAGACAAGCACTGCTGTGTCCAGTTGGTCTTGAGGACGTCATTTTCATTTAGGAAAGTAGCTCAGATTGCAGCCACCGTGTCCAGGTATTTCCAGGACTACACGAAACCCAGCAGGAGACCGACGTCTGTCCTCTCCGGGGCACTGAACAGAGCACACTCATTGCCCCCAGGATGGAGGTGCGTGGGCCAGCCCGGGCCTGCCGACAGGAGCGGGTGGTGGGAGGCACGCTCTGTTCCTTCTTGGAGTGCCTTTCTTGGATGTCAGAAGGGTGGAAAAACTGCCCTTTCTGGTAAACACAGATGGCCTGGGTGCATCCCGGAGTTTTTACTTTAAAAGGATAAAAAGTGAGCTGTTCCTTCAATTGGAGACACCTGGGAAGCCTCCGGCACAGGGCTCTGGCTGCCCCTGGAGGGAGGAGGGAGAAGAGGCTCATCCCCCCTCGCCAGCTCTTCCACACCTCCCCGCCAGCCCTGCCCTGCACAGGGCCCGAGTTTCCTCAGTTTCCCCCTGCTTCTGCCCTCTTAGCACTGCGTCTGTCGATGAATTACTAAATAGACCTGTGCGAGACTCGGTTTCGTTCTGGGAAACCCTGTAATGAATGCAGTAATCCTGGAATTCAACAAGAAACCCTGCTGTGCGGAAGGTTCTAGTCAGTGCCTCAGCGAAGCCTGGACTTAGAGCTCCTGCTCTTTAGCACCTAAATCTGTCGTATGGAGAGGGGACCTTTCATCCCACGGACCTCTGAGTCCCCCTCGTCCTTGTCCTCTCTCTCCTGACTTCCACAGATCCTTAGGGCATTCTGTATTTCATCTCACCCTCGCGTCAACCATGCTAGGAAGATCACTGTGCTACTTACTTACTGCTATGCAACAAATTATCCGAGATGCAAGGGTTCAAGAGGACAAGCGTGTGTTATAATGGAAACGATGGAATTTGGATGATAATGATGTTTCAGGGTAGGTTCATCAGTTTCTGAGGGTGAGGGAGTTGGGAGGGGCTTAGCTGGGCGGTTCTGGCTCAGGGCCTCTCACTCGGGGACTGGGCTGTCCACTTCCAAGCTCACTCTCACCCAGGGGTTTGGGTTGGGGCTGTTGGCAGGAGGTTTGGCTCCTCCCATGCAGCCTCATCACAGGGCTCATGACAGAGCTGCTGGCTTCCCCCAGAGCGAGTGATCAGAGAGAGAGAGTCACCACAAGGGAGACAAGTCACTGTTTCTCTTATCACCCAATCTTGGAAGTGCCACAGAACCACTCTCTTGTATTCTACTGGTCACACAAACAACCAGGTACCACATGGCAAGGGACCCCACAGGGTGTGAACACCAGGAGGCGGGGACCATGGTGGCCGTCTTGGAGGCTGGCTACTGTGGTCACCCAGACAGCAAACGGCAGTAATGGCCGAATGCCTGTTTGTGCACTGGACGGTGGTGTGCCAGTCACTTGCGTGCAGAAAGGAAAAGGCACTATGCCTGGCATCGTGCTCAATAGATACTTGATAAATGAATAGAAGATGGGTTTTCCTAAAGTAGTTCTGATTATTATTATCTTTTTGCTTCTAGAAGCTTCAGCATTGTCTGATGGGTTAAGTCCCAATTTCTGACCCAGAGATTTACTATCTTTCTCAACAGGGCTCTAGCCTCCAATTTCAGTTTCCAAGACTCAAGCCTTTGCTTGCGTCAGAGTTTCTGCCTGGGCTGCCCTTAAAGTTTTGAAATACTGTTCCTCTGCAGGGTCCAGGAAATAACCCCACTCTCTGTGGTGCCTGTCTCTTTGCCCACAGTAGCAGCTTCCAGGGTCCCTGATGGTGGGACATTTGCTCACTCTGGCATTCTGTTGACTTTTACTGAGCATAGATTTGGTGCTAAACAACTTTGGCTGGGAAAAAATTTTTCTTTAGAGATTGTCAATGTGTTTCTGACTATATCTTACGTGGTTTTGTCTAATATACCTCTTCTTGTACCTAAAGGGGAGAAAGGCCATTTTAACTTTAAACACTCTCACAAAGCACTTGGCATAGAGGGATGACTGCCCGTTCTCATGGAGGAAGTTAATCACAAATTCTTCCCCTATCATCACTTCAGGGGGGACCTGCCAGGCAGAATGTATTCAGATGTGGCCTTCCCACACTGGTAGTATGCATATTTTTGACTCTACAAGTGAATTATTCATATAACCATCAGAGTTGAAGACTTCCTACATGGACTCAGTGAAGTATTCATCTAAGTACTACCCCTGCCTACCAATTGATAAAATAGTCTATAGTTACATGCTTTTTTGGAGCCACATGTTTTATGATACCAAGGTAGAAACAGATTCTTGTAGAAAAGTTTAACAGGTTTTAAAATCAGAAAGTGCTAGATTCAAACTTCAAATGCAACATTTTTCTAGCTGACTACTTTTAGTCAAACCATTCATCACCATTTTACCAAAGATAAAACTGAGCGCTAAATGTCAGCACAGAACCTGCATATAGTAGGAATACAATATTAATATTTGCAAATTCATACATGTAGCTTGATTGCTCTGGGCTTCAGTTTCCTCTTTTATAAGATAGGAATTATACGATGGAGTTATATAAATAGGAATATAGCATATATTACATAGATGTATCACTTTAAACATAAGCTTCAGTTTTCTCATCTGTAAAATGGGATTATCTGTGCTCTGTCCAACAACTCATTGGATCCTAGCAGCTCTGCGAAGTAAACTGAGTGAAGCACTTACCTCTGTGATAACACCCATTATTAGTAGTCTCTAATCATAGAGTATGGGAAAGAACACAGGCTCTGAGTTCTGGAAGTCCTGAGTTCAAATTTTGACTCTGCTAAAAATTGTGGGGGACATTAGCCAATTCCAGAATGTCTTTGATTCTTTGTTTCCTCCTCTGGAAAAGGGGATTCTCTCCATTGCAGGGGTAACTGTAAGGATTAAGTGGGATCCTATGTGAAAGAGTACCTGGAACATGGCAGCATCTTTTCATTGTCTTAGCCCCTCTTAGGTGTTGGGGTTTCACCCTGAGAGAATGTATGAGATGAGTGAATGAGTTTTCTTTACAGGTAAGCATTGCTGATTCTTGTTCTACAATTTCCAGTTAGGGAATGGCTCTACCTTAACAAAGTGACAGTTACCCAGAGGGAAAGTAGCCGTTGGGCGCTTGGATGACTGTTCTCTGAGATGTCGCAATGTTGTCAAGAACTATCTTTATTCCCTGATTGTCCTAGAGAATGGAAATATAAAAGCCTTATGCATGGTTTTAATTCTCATTCCAGAGAGGAACAGTGGGTTCTTTCTCCAGCTGTTCTGTCCTTACTGGGGAGGAATCCAGGGACATATTTCACAGCTAAGTCAACTGCTTTTCTTCAAACTCAGATTTAAGTCTCGGGCACAATGAATCAGTATCTTGCACAATTAAGACCATCATCCACTTTCCTAATAGGCCTTCACTTCAAAGAGGGACTCATTCATCCATCAAGGATTTATTTAGCAACTACTACATATCAAATGCTGTTCTGGCAGCTCAGAGAGAGGCAAATAGAGCAGTATGATGTGTGCAAGGGGCCGTAGTTCTAGTGCTAAGAAACTTGGGTCCACCCCCTGGCCTTTCTGTGCAACCTGTTTGCATGCGAGTTTAACACATTCCTGTTTCATAGGATTGTTCTGAGGCATGTGGTATGTTGGCAGACATTCTAGGTTCAGACAGACCTGGGATAGAACCCTAGTCAGGCCGTGACTATCATGTGGCCTTGGGCAAGTCACTTTACTTCTTTGAGACTCAGCATCTTCCTCTGCAAAGTAGAAATCGTAAAGCATCTGTTGAAAGACTGGTATGTCTGGATGGTTCACAGCTAAGAGTAGCAAATGAAAGCACTTAATGAAGTTCAAGGCAGGGAGAAGACCTTTCCCGACCAACTGGACTCCACTCTGAACTCTAACTCTTCTAAAGGTTAATTCTTTTGCTCATTTCCTGAGAAGACCTGCCTGAGGTAGGCTGCAAGAAGACTAGAATCTTTGTACCTATTCTTTCCAGTACTCTGTGAAACTAATCCTTGGTTGCTAAAACCCAAAGTGAAAACAAAGTGGCGTATCAAGGTGACTTTTGCAGTCTGCTTGCCTGGTGGTGGGTCTGTCCTCCTCTTGGTGGTGGACCTCCTTCTGGCTTTGCTCTGTGGGTGCTGACCTGGGCTTTGTGTGACTTAAGGGCCCACTGTCTCTCCTCTCCCCGCTCCTGCTACCAGATTATTTCAGTGAAAGGCTGTCTCTCTGGGGTGTTCCCTCTGGCTGGGGCCAGAGTTCTCGTTCTTTGGCTCAACCTGCACATGCAAACACATCTACCAAATCCTGGCATCCTGAACTGTGGTTAGCCTGGGGCCCAGTGGCCTTTCTGGGCAGGGCGCTGTGAGTCAAGTGTGGAAAGTTCGCGTCGCCACTGTCCTGGATCTAAGTGTCCCCATCCCTCCACCCTTAGAGAGGCTGGAGGGTGGAGGCCTGTTTAAGGCTCTACAAAGATTTTCCACAGGGCAGGGTATAGGAGCTCCAGTGGAGGCCAGACCTGCCCTGGAGTCTGGCTGGTGGCAGGACCAAGGGTGTGGTGATCCTTCTGGGGCTCCACTCGCTAGAAGTGATATGCATGGAACTGTTTTGAGGAGCAATGGAAAGAGGAAACATTGAAGGCCTAATGGAGAAGCTGAAGATGTTAGGAAGGGTGAAGAGACATTCTGGCATCTGCATCCCTGTGGTCTGGAAAACTAGGGCAAGGTAGGTAGATGGTGGATATTTATAAAGTGTGAAAGTGAGATTTGATCCATTGATCCACCAGGCGGGGGCATTTCTCGTCACATACCTCCAGGTATTGTGAGATTTCACAGCGCTGATTTTACAGGCCACGCTGTCAGCTTTTCAGGTCTGATGCCTACATGGGAGATGGTTCCCAGCTCTTTTCTCTGAAAGCTTCAGTTCCCTCATTTGTAAAATAGGGATGGTAGAAATTCTTGCCTCAGATCCTGGGTGCAGACGTCAAGTTGGATGTCAAAATGTGAAATTCTTCAAAAACCCTAAACCCTGGGAAATTGTTGGAAATCAAGAAAGAATACAACCAGCTTGTGAAAGCCTGAGGGAAAGGGGGTGATGGGGCAGTTTACGGTGTCAGCTGGGATTACGGGTGGCAAACACGCCTTCCAGTGGGCCTCTTTGTTCAACACAGAACATTCCTATTTATTAGCTGGTTTTTGAAGTGGTCCCTCCCCCAGTGTCCACTGTAGTTCTGGTCGGTGGACGCTGTAGCCTGTGCACACCCACTAGGATGGGGGAGTTCGAGCCTGTTGGTGACGGTTGGGTCATCACAAACCTAGAGAGGCTCTTCCTTCCCACAAAGAGAGACTGATCCCAGAATCTGGCCACGTTTGGGCTAGCTGGATCTCTGAAACTAGCTCCCAGGTGTCTTAGAAATACTTGGGTAGGAAGAGAAAAAAGTTTGTCTCTTCTTCGAGCCTTTGATAACTCCCTTCCATGCAACCCTCACACTCCTTTTGAAAATGGAAGTTTGTTTTGAGTTCATGGAATCATAGAATTTTGGATCTGGGTGGTGGGAGGACTTTTTGTTCATCGAATCCAATCCTTCTGTGGTGCGGTAAAGAATATCTGGGTCCAGAGTGGACAAGGGGCTTACCTCAGGTTGCACAGCCATGCCGTGTTGGGAGGCAACCTGTTTCCTTCTTAGTGAAGATCCTATGGTCTATTAAGAAGTAGGTCCAAACCCACCTCTCACCCTTAGGATAACTCCTACAGGTGTATAGAATTTCTTGGGATCTTCATATCAGGTTTCTTAGGAAGAGAGAGCAGTAAGCTGTCTGTGGCCTCGGGCATCCTGATACTCATATCTTCTGAGTCTGGTGGCCACCCTGGTCCTGGTGCCACTCTCCCCCCTCCCCATAATCAGTTCCTGCCACCAGGACTTGGACTAAGGTGAAGTGAGAAAGGAAGGCACCTGACTCAGCTGGCAGTGGCACGACCTGACAGGGAACACCTGTGTGCTTTGCTCTCTTACCCTAATGCCAGCCTTCCCTCTCCTTGTCTTTGCTGTTCCTGTTGCCTGGAATGTTCTGCCCAGAGAATTACATGGCCGCTCTCACAGCCCTCCATCTGGGTTCTACGGTCACCTCGGAGGAGCTTTCCCAGGGCAGGGTGGCCATGCCCTTCCTTCTATCCCTCACTCAGTTTTACCTTCCACTCCAGCACTGGACGAGTCCTGACACACGTTTGTCTCTTATCTCTGCCCTCTAGCCAGCGTGGATGAGGCCCAGGACCTGGCAGACAGGGAGTAGACCCTCACTACACCGTGGTTGCCTCAAGGGTGAATGGGATTTGCCTTTCTTGCCTCCTCCTTCCAGATGTGACTTTCTGTTCTGTGGGTCACTCTGCCTAGTTCTTTGGTTTCACTTCTCCATCAGAATCTCCCCAAAGTATTCAGCCTTACAGTGCTTCGATTAACCAAGTTTATAACACACGCTCAGAACTCTTTAAAAACATTTAATTTCATCTAATTTTTTGTATTTAAAACCTCCTATATCCCATAACCCGCTGCCTAGAGGCAGAATGTATATCGAGGTCGTCCCCTGTATTTTACTCACATCTGCCAAACTCGCAGTGCGATGGGTGCAAATGGCAGCTGCTCGTCTTGCAGAGGAGATGCAATGCCCTGTCCCCACCTGGGGATGCTCTGGCTCAACAGGCTGTGTCACCATCAGCCCCTCTGCACTCAGAAACCTCCATGGCCCCCCTCTGCCTGCAGATGAAGTTCCAAGTCCTCGCAGGGCACTTGTAGTCCCACCACTTGGGCGCAGCCCTTCCTGCCCTTCCTCCCTCTTGCACCCTGAGAAACCTTTCCCCAGCCAGACTTGTCTCCTCATTAACTGTCCAGTGTCTGTGTCTGCAGCTCCCTCTCTTAGAAACCTCATCATTTCCACGCCTCGACTCCCCACCCTGCCCACTGCTGCCCACTTCGCTGTTTCCAGGCCTTAGCTGCAGCTGGAATCCTAAATTGCCTGAGGGCATCGCTTTCTGTGAGCCCTGCCTGCAGCTCAAATCAGCATGGCCAGAGCCTACCTTCATTTTCTCTCCCCAAATCGTCCTCCTCCTCTTGCCCCCCATTTCTACCGTGAGTCCCACCATTCTCCCAGACTCCCAAGTTGGAATTCTCAGAGTCTGATTAGCCTTTCCTTTTCTTTTGTCACCCACAGCTAGTGAGTCACCACATCCTGTCAATCCATCCTTATTGATAGCTACTGGCATCGACGGGGCACAGATCCACCCTGTGTCAAGTATCTCTGATTACCCAGTAAGTCCTCATGGAACACCACTGGTAGGTTCTCAGAACTGCAACTTTAAGCAAAATGAAGTATAACAAAACCAACTGTTTTTTTTTTTTTCATCAAGGTTATAGCAAAACAAAGTCAGAGCTGAAGAAAAGACTTTATTGGAGGACCAGCTGTATGCCGTTTCACCTAAAGTCACAGTTTCTAAGAACCTATTGACGACATTAAGTGAGGACTTACTGTATTAGCTACAATCTCCAACATAAAGCTGTGTATTACTTAGAGTATAGGTGAAGCCGGTACAACAAAGGGACTTGAGTATTCAGTGGCTTCAACAAAGCAGATCTTTATCCTCCTTTTCTGTAACCGTCCAGAGGTGACAGTCCAGGTTGAGCAGGACTTCTCTGTTCTACTGCGACAGCCAGGAACCAGGCTGGTAAGTCGGTCTGTCATCTGCATTGTGTGACTTTGTGACTGCTGTGGTTGTTTCCATTTCATAATCCGCAGAAAGAAATAAAAAGAGGGAGCCTATGGCAAATATCTGAGTCTGTCTTTGGGAGTGACCTGCAAATTGCACATGTTCCTTCTGCCTGTGTCCACCTGGGCTGAACTTAGTTTTAGGACCACATCTAGCTGCAAACAAATCTGTGAAATGTAGCCTCTAGCTAGTGGCCATGTGTACCCAGATGGTGATGGGGATTCAATCATAAAAAGGAAGAAAAGGAGAATGAATACTGGTGGGTATTGTTGCCTTCCTTTTAAAGAGGAGGAAATGGAGGCTTAGAGAACTGAAGTCCCAGACCTTGCTAGGACTGGCTCCCAGGTCTGCCCAACCTGAAGATTTTCTATTGCTCTATGGGGTCACTAGCAATAGCACAGGTGTGACCAGTAATAAGTGATGTCAGAACTGAGAGATCACCATGAGCCTGAGCTATCAAGGCAAATTTCACAATAGAAGAATGGTTTGAAGGGAGGGAAGGATGGGGTCTGGTTATGCAGAAAAGAGGAGATAGAGAAATATGATGATATGTTCTTAGCAGGTGAGTTTTTAAACTATCTTAGATTTAGTCACTTCAAATCAATAAACACTCCTTGAGTGCTTTGTCTGTAAAAGGTCAAGCTCAGGGGAGGATACAATGATAAAAAATATATATATAATATATATGAGCAGAATCCTGCCTGAAACCCTTCAGTGTCTGCATAACCTTCAGGTTGTAACCCAAATACCTTCACCCACCATGGGCCCTCTGTGATCTGGCTGCCACATCTGCCTTGAGCCTTCTCTCTCCCTGCTCCTTCTGACTGGCCATGGCTGGCCTGGGTGGCCCTGGGCCTGTGTACATCCCTGGAACAGTCTGTCCCCACCGCCTTCTGGGAAATGGCAGTTTGTACTTCATGACAGCTTGGAGGGTCCCTTTCCTCTCCTGGCTAGGTTCAGGGATTCCTTTGTGCCTATGCATGTTGCATTCCCCTATCCTAGCACTTAGAAAATTATTATGCATGAGACATTTGTGAGTGTGGCTCCTGCTAGCATATGCACCCCATATGAGATCCTCTACAACTCTTTTATCTCAGAGCCTCCAGCACCAAGCGCAGAACAAGAGAGAAAAACTACTAGTCTTCCCTTAAGACTGCACACTCCTTGAAGGGTGGCCGTGATAGTTTTATTCATCATTCCTTTTGTTCGATACATATAAAAATAACTCCCATGCTTTGCAGATTGGACTCAGTGCTTTAGTTGGTTGTATCAGTTTGCTAGGGCTGTCATAACTAAGTATCACAGACTGGGTGCCTTACACAACAGAACGTATTTTCTCACAATTCTGGAGGGTGGAAGTCAGAGATCAAGGCGTAGGCAAGGCTGTTTCTTCTGAAGCCTCTCTTGTTGGCTTGTACCTGGCTGTCCTCTCCCTGTGTCTTCATGCAGTCTGCCACCTGTGTCTGTGTCCTGATCTTCTCTTACACCATCACTAGACATGCTGGATTCAGGCCCACCCTAACGACCTCCTTTTACCTTAACGACCTATTTAAAGACTCTATATCCAAATACACTCTCGTGCTGAGGTCCTGGAGGTTAGGTCTTCAACATATGAATTATGAGGGGGACACAATTCAGCCATAACAGGGGCATAAATTCTTATGGGGCAGAGAAGAGAGAAGAATAGATTCTGACCAGGGAAGGAAGGGGACTGTTCTTGGAAATGTTTGCATAAGTGCTCAGGACTGTGAGCTCCTCAAGGGAAAGGTTGTGGCTCATTCTTCTCTGTGTTCCTCATGTCTAAAACAGGGTACCGTTTGCAGGAGGTGCTCGTAAGGCAGCCTCGAATAAACAAATGAACATGCCAGTGAATGGAAGTGGCATTTGGTCTAACACGGCTGCTATGTGGATGCCATAATGCTAGCAGGATAACAGCTCTCTGTTTTTGTGGGTTTTCTTCTCCCCTCCAGGGTCAGAGAGCAAGGCTCCATGTGTCTCATTTGCCTCCAACAATGGCCATCAGGATCAAAACGTTCCAACCCAATTAAACATTTGGGTGGTTGGGACCCACCCAAGCAAAACAAGTGTGTGCTCAATCAAATCTTTTATTTGGAAAATGTTTTTCAGCTGACAGACCCGGGCCCCTTGTCATTGCCTGGATCTTGGATCCCGTTGTTAAAAGCCAGAGTGGAAATTTAGGAAAATAAGAACAACTTAGATTTAAACATGATAATCCCTCAAATCTGTTAAATTCTTTACAGTTTTTACAGAAGGCTTTCACTTCCATGATTAGATTTGACCCTCACAACAGCTCTGCGAAGGAGGCAACAGAAAGAGAACGGGCTTGGAGGGCCAGATTTAGGTTCTAGTCCTGGGTTGACCAGTGGTGGGGGGCCACTTGGGCAGATCAACTTATTTCTTTAAGATCTGTTTTTCTCATTTTGTGCAGTGGGGACAAAAATATCGACCTCTTAGGGTTGTTTTGAGGATTAGTGGGTACCAGGGGTCAGAAGAAGCCCTGGCATGTTCTGGCCACTCAAAAAATAAAGCAAAACTTGAATCATAATTGGAATCCTTGTCCTCCCTCTCTCCCCCTTTTCTTTTGTAAAATGGAGAGAATACAGTAAATACTTCACAGAATTGGGGAGATTAAATGAACGACGCATGTGTAAGTGCTCAGTCAAGTTTAGTTATGATTACTTTTTAGACTCTGATACCTTTCTTAAAAAATAAGAACACTTATTAGCTTCCTTCTGAATGTGTAAACTTTAAATTACCTTTGACTTTGAAGACAATCTTATAACTTCCAATTGTGGGAGAAATTGGCAGATGCATGGAAAGAACACCAGACTGAAAATGAAAAGCCTGGGTTTGGGTCTGATGCTTCCTTGCTATGAGACCTTAGGTAAGTCACTTTCTTTCTCGGGGCCTTAAGTTCCTCATCTGTGCAATGAGCAGAGTGGACCAAACGAATGCTCCTTATAGCCCCCAAGAATCTATATGGTTAGACCACAAATCTTTTGCCCAAGTGCAATAAAAATCCTTAGCACCTAAAAGGGAAAGTGTAATCAGAATTTTTCTGATTTACAAGTACTTAACCAAACAAAACCCTACTTTCTAAGAGCTCTTTGATGTTTAAGCTGCCATAAGGAGCTTTTTTTTTTTGTTTTAAGGGGCATTTTAAAGCTTTTCTTCTTAGAAACAGGAAACCAGATTTTGGCAAGGGGGAATGAAATTCGAACACACCAAGACTTGGGGAGTGGGGGCAGTTGGTTTGTTTTCAGTCGACAGGATTCTAGAAGGTTCCTGAGATTGGCAAGAGGTGGCCTAGGCCACCCTGACTCAGCCTCCCAAGGGTTTGCCAAGGCAAAAGTGGTGTGGATGTGTGGGGCGGTGGCTGGGGAAGGGAGCCTGATGCGTTTCCCTAGTCTTTTAGGGCTTGCTGAATGTTTTCTTTTTGCCCTCAGTCCCATGTCTTTTTTCCTTTCTCTTTTGTGATATTTGGCAATCCAAATTTCCAAATACCTTAAGTGATCTCTAAGGAAAATATTTTTCACTAGATGATCAGTTTTCCCTTCCAGAAAGAGAGAGAAAAGAAAAAAAGAAGAAGAAAAAAACAGACAAATACATAAATGCATGTGGCAGAGAGCGGGTTCCAGTTACTTCTTTGCAAAACGCCTAAAAGTTCCGTCAAGCCAAGTGACCTTACAAAGTTAAGTAGTCATCAAACAGGGGACTGCAGTGGTGGAAGGAGGTCTCAGCTCTGCCTCCCAGTAGCCCAGTGACTCGGAGCAGGTCCCTTCCCCACTCTGAGCATTTTAAAGCAGGAGAAATGAGGACTGTTCCGCGGGGTTACTAATTAAGTCACGTGGGGTCATGTATACTCTGTGTCCCCAGACCTACTGGCTTTCGTGGACCAGCAGTGGTTTTGCCGATTGGCCAGTCTCTCCCTTGTCCTCCCACAAGGACCGGTGTGGATGCTGCAGGCACAGAGAGGGGCTGTGCTGTGGGCAACGGAACCTGGGCTAGGAGCCCGGCGCCTAGGCGCTGCTGCTGCTCCTCCTTCTGCCTTTTAAATTATGGTCAAAAAACCTCCCCACATATTGTAATAAAGTTTACTCTCCTAACAGCTTTTAGGTGTACATTTCAGTAGTGCGCATTGCATTCACATCATTGTGTGACAGATCTCTAGAACTCTTTCATCTCGCAAAACCAAAACTCTGTACCCATCAAACAACAATTCCCCATCCCCTCCTCCCCCATCCCCTTGGCAACCACCATTCTACTTTGTGTCTCCACAATTTGGACTAGTCTAGATGTCTCACATAGGTGGGATTGTGTAGTCTTTCTGTGACTTGTCTCACAAGCAGCTTATTTCATTCGGCATAATGCACGTAAGGTTCATCCATGTTGTAGCATGTGACCAGATTTCCTTTTTAAGGCTGGATAATACGCTATTATATGTATAGTCCACATTTTCTTTATCTGCTCATCTGTCAGTGGGCATTTGGGCTGCTTCCACCTTTTGGCTATTTGTGAATAACACTACAGTGAACATGGGTGTGCAAATGTCTCTTGCAGACTCTGCTTTCGATTCTTTTGGGTATATGCCCAGAAGTGGGATTGCCGGATCAAATGGTAATTCTACTTTTAGTTTTTTGAGGAATCTCCATACTGTTTTCTAAAGCAGCTACACCATTTTACATTCCCACCAGCAATGCACAAGGGTTCTAATTTCTCCACATCCTCGCCAAACTTTGTAATTTTCTTTTTCTAAGTAGTGGCCATCCTCATGGGTGTGAGGTGATACCTCGTAGTGAGCGGTTTTAACCTGCAGAAGACCTACTTTCTATTCTAATGTGCTGTTGTCCCTTTGGTGTAATGTCTAGTGCACTTGTTTCTAGGGGGCTGGTGGTAACGCTGTCTAGAGTGATGACCAGGACGCAGGCCACGAACAGACGTGGTTCCCAGGTGTTATTAGTGTCCTAGGGCTGTTGTAACAAATGACCATGCACAGGGTGGCTTAGAACAACAGACATGTGTTGTCTCATAGCTCTGGAGGCCAGAAGTCTCAGGGTTTTGCTACGTTCTTTTGATGCGCGTAGGGGAGAATCTGTTCAGTGACTCTCCCCAGCTTCTGAAGGTTTGCTAGTAATCTTGGGTGTTGCTTGGCTTGTAGATGCATCACCCCGATCTCTGCCTTCATGTTCACATGGTGTTTCTCTCTCTGTGTGTCCAAGTATCAAACTTTCCTTTTTTTGTAAGGATACCAGTTATATTGGATTAGGCCCCTCCAATGACCTCACTTTAATTTGCTTATGCCTGTATAGAGTCTATTCCCAAATAAAGTCACATTCTGAAGTACTGGGGTTAGAATTTCAACATGTCATTTTTGGAGGACACAGTCCAACACACAACACCAGGCCTCTCCCAGGTTGTACCCGGAGGTTCCTGGAAACTCCCAGGAGCTGCCGTGGTGGAGGGCCAGGCTAAGCTGGAAGCACAGACGATGAGGACCCCAGCTGGGGAGGTCATGATCCTTCAGTTCTTCCCAGAAGCCAGAAGGATAAAGGAAATCTCCAAGCCAGGCAAAGTGCTTGTGCCTGGGAATGAGAGTAAGGCCCTGAGAACATGAAAAGTGCTGGAGTAGCTGCCGCCCTCCACGCCGGTGGCTGCGCATGTGTTGGTCTGACTTAGAGGCACAGGGTGGTCCTGCAGCAGGGGGCTCTTGGTTAGTTGCTATCAGCCTCTCAGAAATGGAATCGCAAGCAGGCATGGGGGTGAGACAAGTCTCTTCCCAGCTTCCACGTATCAGCTAGTGCAGCCTGGACATCGGACACCAACTTTGGGGTATGGAGTTTAGGGCAGGATCAGAACTGCCAAGAACTTGCCCGGAGGCCTGATCCTTACTTGGTGCACAGCTCCTGTGACTGCCCGAGCTGCTCCGCTCTGGATGCTTACCCAGCATTTGGAGACTGATCTTGGTCTAGTGCCCATTTGGTCCAGTGGACTACCCGAACAACAGCACACTGCCTACCTTGAACTCTGGTTATGGACATAAAATATATAATGGATGCTGTAATGGGTCACCTAGATCCCCCTTCTAGAATGAATGACTTTTCTCCCCAGGGCCTAGAGATGCTTCTGGCCTTCTCTGGAAATTGCCCTGGGCTGGAGAGAGTTGTCCTACCCAAGATCATCCCTCCTTTCTGGGGCAGCCTGTGTCCCACACCTGCTCAATGCAGAAAGCACCTGCCTTTGCTGAAGAGTGGGCAGCTCTGACGAGCCTCCCCAGCTCCTGAGTTCCTCGTGGGTCAGCTGAAGCCTGTGCTGAAGGCTTTGCTGCAGCCTGGGTTTTTCCCTCTGTCTCATCCTGTGTCCTTCCCTTCCCTCCACAGGTACATAGCTCAAGAAAATGCTCCATGAAGAGTCCTGTTAGTTCCCATCTCAGAGCCCACTTCCCAAGGAACCCAACCTGCAGCATAGCATCTTCCTGAACTTGAAGATGAACATTCCAACTCCACAGAGAAAAGCCCTGGAAAAAGAAATGACTGTGACTGGCATGGGGTTGCAGTCAGAACTTGTTTCTTTTATAGACTAAATAGGAAATGAACAGATCCAAGCTCTTACTTTCAAAGATGCACAACAGAGAACATCTTTTTGGCTTCGATTCAAAATCATGAGTGTATGAAGGGAATAGCATATATAGTGAAAATAACCTGCAGTATATTTGTTTAAATAAATTTATCCTTAATCAGGGAAGTCTTTCTCACCAAAAGCATGCACACACATGGTGGTTCCATCTGATAGGTGTGAGAAGCAGAGCTTCAGACGATATTTTCTGCCCCACCTGTGGCCACACAACCCATCTGATGCGAACTGCTCAGCACTTGCCAGAACTGCTTTCCAAGAAAGGAGGAATTTAACAGGGGCTTTTGCAAAGTCAGCAAGTAGAACTTTCAGCTATTTGGAAGCTGTTTTGGCAGCACTGGGGGTGTGGGGCAGTAGTGACGGACTGGAGGTAGAGCTGATCGAAAGTCCCCATCTGCAGAGTTGAGCAAATAGACATGTGCTAATCTTTACATCAAAGTGAGATGGTCTTAAGTGCCCTTTGCTTTAAATGCAATACCAGGAACCAGGCCCATGTGCTTATAGGCTTGAATGCATTGACATTTCTAGGTGTTCGTAGGCTGAAACCAGGCCCCAGGGAAGCACAGATCCCTCTGCTTTGGGCCTAAAAAGAACCTCGGTTTTTGATGATGCCACTCAGTGATCAAAGCCTCTGTGGTGAAAGGTGTTCTCTTTGGTTGACACTCACGGTCTTCCAGGCAGAGCCTGGGAGGCATTTGTGCTGCTCACTAGCACTCTGTGCTCATCCTTCTGGGAGCGTGGGGGTGACTGTCCTTCCATCTCTGTAAAGTCAGGCCAAGCCACGTGATGTGATTTGACCAGTGCTATGTGAGTAGAAGTAACATTGGTTATCTCTGGGTGCAAATGTTAAAAACTAGAGTCACTCTCCATGGTTCCTTTTCTTGATGTCAGAAGACTTTGGAGTCTTGGTTTTTGCTACTTACTAATGATGTGAGTTTAAGGTTCAGAGAGGCCATTAACTCGCTCAGTTTTTACTTTCAGAGAAAGGAAACAAAATAATATTTGCCACACACAGTGGTTTTCCTTGACTTGTGGTAATATAAAAGATTTCATTTGTTCCCTCACCCCAGCACTTCAACCGCATCAGAATGCTTATTCTTGCCTCCAAATGCCCTGCATTTTAAGATAAGGAATATCTCCTGGAATTTTTTTTTTTGTGAACTTGAGTTTTTGATAAATTACAGTATCTTAGGAGGCATTATTAGAACCCTGTCAGAAAGCAGCCTGGAGTTTATACGTGTCAAAGAAGCTGATTTTGGCTTGTAAACTGAGAAAAGTGAACATTCCTGAAAGTCAGAAAGATGAATGGATTAAATGTGCAAAGGTAATATATGTAACCAAAACGTTTGTACCCCCACAATATTCCAAAATTAAAAAAGGACATTTAAAAAAAAGTATGAAAATAAGAAGATAAATAATTTAAAACCAAGCTCTCTTACATGTAGAGGATGTTCATATTTAATGAAGAGTGAACACTTGAGTGTTTTCTTACTTTTAAGCCTTCAGTAATGTACTGAATTTAGTTATTCATTGAAAACTATTTACCAAGTTTTACCACATGCCAGGGAGTGCACAGGGCCCTGGGGAAAAAGCAACGAACAAGATAGGGGAGGTCCCTACCCTTAAAGTATTTGCTTTTTAGGAAAGAGAGAGATAGTAAACACGTAGGCAATAAACGTACACACTGCTTTCAAACGGCGATGACGGTCACGAAGGAAGTAGACCCTGAAGGCCAGAGGGAGTGGTGCTGGGCTGCCTCTTTGGTGGGGGCCGTGGGTTTGCTGAGCACCGAAGCTTAGAACCATGCAAGAGAATGTCTTGGGAGGAGGGAGAAGCAGGCGAAAGGCTTGTGTGGGGAAGGGCTGTGGGAAAGGCCATTGTGACTGAGGCGGCTGGGAGGGGAGAGGAGAGACTGTGTGGAATGAGGGGAGAGGGGCAGCTGCCACCCAGAGCATGCCCGGCCTGCAGGCCACAGCGACAGGTTAGGACAAGATTCAAACTGCAATGCGATGATGTGGGACCATCGGAGGCTTTTTCTTTTTTTAAAATTGGAGGTATAATTGAAATTGAATAAACTGCACATATTTTCAGAGTGCCATTTTGTAAGTGTTGACATATGTACACACACCAAACTGTTTCCACCTAAACTAGGAGGCCACAGGCGGAGAGAAGCACAGGAAGTGCAGCGCAGTGTCCGCGTCACACCTGCTTCCCAGGAAGTGCCGACGCCTCGGACACATTTTTTATGGTGGTGATGACGATGGGAATCAGAAATATATTTGTCCCTGAAATGTGTCTAGCATCCTACTAGGCATTTCCCCACAGATGGCCTCCTTTCTAGAGCTCTCCATAACCGCCCGGTGCCATGATTTATAGACTCTGAGACTCCACAGTTCCACGTGTTAGCATCTCCCAGATCAGGTTACATCTTACAATCGATGTCATAGGAGAGCCTTATATTCTGGTTTAATTGTCAGCATTTTCCCGCTAAGTGTACATAAAACAGTGGTGAGTCTTCCAATGTGTGGTGTGCTCAATTTGATGAAATGCAGTAGACACAACTCTCCATGTTTTCCAGATGAGAAAAGAGAGACTTGGAGAGGCCAAACAAGTTGCCTGACATAACGCACCGGTAAACATAGAGCCTCGGGTGATACACAGACTCCAAAACTTATTCTTTTTTCCCTCGGGAGCCCAAGTGCTAAAAATGACCCAACCTGCACTGGGAAGGTGGGACTCCAGAATGTGAGAACTGAAAGGAGACGAGCTTGTCCTCTGCACCAGGACAGAGGTGGCCCTGGCCTCCAGCCCTGGCTCTACACACCTCCCAGTCCAGGGCACTGCACTGTCTCTGTCAAGACTCTGTTTCAGCATTTAGCACCCCTCTTCTGTTTCCCTATGTTTGACACACTTTGGTGTTTTGGGTTTTTGTTGTGATGGCTGTTTATTTTTTGCTTTTGTCTTACCAGTTGCTGGTTTCTCCAAAGAGACAAGGAGATACCAGGAGGAGGAAAGTATTAGACCCCCATATCTTTTTTCTCCATGCCTCTCCAGTTACATGACAGCTGGCTGGCTACCCCTGGAAGTGTATTATGGCCTCTGAGATTGGCGAATCGGAGAACTATCAACAGAAGCATGCATCCATTGCCTTGCCAGGCCAGGAGAAACAATATTATCTCCTTGTGGGAACAGTTTATTCCCATAGTTCTTTGATTTAAGCTTACAAGGAGAAAAGCCCAGTTATGCAGTAATTTCCCGGAATATTCTGTTTTAGCTGCCTGGCAGTCCTTAGTGCTAAATGGTAATGGCCCACAGCTGGAGAAGCCTGGCGGGGTCTCCCTGGATGCCTTGGCTTTCTGGTTTCAATCAAAGTGTCTTATCATTCTCTCACAGGTGCTTGGAAATGTGGACATGAACTTGCAGAGAGCAAATGGATATGCAGAGCTGGCAGGAATCCTTTGATCCAAGCCCCTTGTTATATAGATAAGGAAAGGAGGCCCAGAGGGGTGAAGTGGCTTGTCAAAGTCACCCAGCAGATTATGGCCAGGACTACAATCCAGGTCACCAGTTTAAAGTCATCCAAGGGTTTTCCTTGTAAAGAGTTACAGAAAACATACAATAATGCGTGGTGTGGCTCTTTCTCATGAAGCCTCCTTGCACGCGAGCCACCTGCTTCTCTGTACTATGCATTAGTTTTCTAACTTGCCTCCAGCCATCCCCTCACTAATGACATGTTCATGCTGCAAGATTCATCTTCCTGCTTGAGCTTCTAATCATGTCTCTCCCTGTTCAGAACCCTCAGCGGCTCTCAAATACTAGAGCCCAACCTCCTTGGCATTGAATGCTCACAGTCTGGGTGCCAACTCTCCTTCTTGATTGAGCTTCTAATCATGTCTCTCCCTGTTCAAAACCCTCAGCGGCTCTCAAATACTAAAGCCCAACCTCCTTGGCATTGAATGCTCACCGTCTGAGTGCCAACTCCCCTCCAGCATCACTTCCCACCACTTCCTTAGTGTCCTCACTCAGCCTAAACTGCCTACCATTTCCTTTGTAGGACTCGTAGCCTTTGCTCATGCTGTTCCATCTGCTGAGACACTTCCCCATGGTTCTGCTCCTCTTCGGATCCTGGCTTGTTGTCAGGAATGTTCATTGAGGCAGATCCCAGGAGGAAGGCACATGATGGAGCCTGTGTATGTGCTGTTTCAGACTTCTTCTCTGCCCATGGAACTATGCAGGCCACGGTCACCACCAGGTGGTCCAGATAAGGGCATTTGGTGGAATGTCTAGGAACACAGTTTGGTTTGGGGACAGTCTGGTAGCAGATAGTAGGCAGGCAGTGGGTGTCAAGGCAAGTGATTTGACGGCTGGTATCAGAACTCCAGCTTCCGGGATTAGGCACTGTGGTGCAAGGTTCTGGGGACATGGAAGCAAATCACACAGAAGTCTGCAGTTTGGTGGGTAAGGCACATGTTAAACAGGTGATTTCATCTAATACTCATAAGACTCCTATGATTATCACTTTATTAATAAGAAAAAGGTCAAAAAATTTCCCAAGGCTGCCCAGCTAATCAGTTTTAGAGACAGCTCCAAACCCATACTCCCTTCAAACACAGTTTCATGTCTGGAGGAACCAGGGGTCAAGCAAGGCAATAACTTGGGCCCAGAGTAAATATTATCACTATTCATAATGGGGAGCATTCATTGTGGGAGAACAAGGTTTTTTCCTTTGAATGATTATTATATATTATGTATCAGAATTCTAAGTATTCTAAATATAGTAGCTAATTTAAAATCTCACAATAACTGTGTGCAGTAAGAATTAGCCTTCCTGTTTTACAAATGCAGAAGCCAAGTTATAAAAGACAAATAATTTGCCCAAAATCACCTCGCTATAGCAGAGAAAGGCATTCAACCTAAATCTGTCTGACTATAAAAATCTATGTTCTTTCCAGTGTACCAAACTGCCTCTCCACTACCATTTGCATAAAAACCATTGGGAGCCTCTTTTTTTTCCTTCTTCAAGGGAATGAGGGAGAATGAAAGTGCATATTGACAGTGAAAACAGAGAGACACTAAAAATAGTTTAAATGCAAAAATGTCATGTTCACCTAGTTCAGGTTCAAAAAGCTCATGACAAAACCATTACCGCTGGTGGAAAACTTTGCTACCCAACACAGGAATTCACCTTAAGGCCTTTAGTTCTAATGGACTTGGAGAATGGGGGAGCTTTGAACCAAAATTTGTCTTTATTTATTATTCAAGATTTCTCTTTTCTGTCTGGGTTTCCATGTTGGTGGAGAATCCTTAGAATCTTTTTTAAGTAGATTAATCAAATGGACAGAGAAGTCTTTACACACCTCCCTTCTGAAAACCAATGTGCAGAACATCAAAGTGGACCAACATGTTCCTTACTGTTGGCCATACATGGAGCTCTACCTTGTTCATTTGCACTACCCACTCATGTCAGGATAGGGTATCTTGTTCAAAGGGGCCCCCGTCTCATGCATTTATCTTGTTATTTTCCTTGTCAAAGACTAATTAGATTCTGTTGTGTAGCCATTTCAACTTTGAACTGAGATGCAATCT
Source organism: Mirza zaza (assembly GCA_008750895.1). Taxonomy (NCBI): domain Eukaryota; kingdom Metazoa; phylum Chordata; class Mammalia; order Primates; family Cheirogaleidae; genus Mirza; species Mirza zaza. The sequence goes on along the minus strand of VSMD01141809.1, from coordinate 51,300 downwards.
CTAGGGGGTTTTATTTACCTAATAATTCAATTCTCCTCTCATCTTAGAAAACCATCTGCCCATAAGACTAAGAACAATTAAAAATGTTTTCATTGTTTTGTATTTGATCTAATGAGATTCTTCTCTGGGAGTGCAATGTTTCTAGACCAAAGGGTGCAGGACTGGGTTTGCACACCCTAAGGTAAAGACTACCGGTCTAGGAGCCAGGAAAGGAAGCACTGGGCATGAGGCACTATAAGTACAATTTTCTATGTCATCGTTACAACTCTTTTATGGAGGAGGAAATTAAGCTTCAGAAAGTTGCTCACAGTCACACAGTAAGCAAATAGCAGAGCGGGGATCTAAAGCCAGGTCTTTTTCCTTACAAAGCTGATGTTTGAGTAGTTACAATACACCTTCTTTGATTTTCTAACAGACATCATAGGGTGGTCATACCAGGGTCCCAGTAAGTGGGACCGTATGTAAGTCACTGTGCTATCTTGAGACCCTCTAATTTTTTTCCTTCTTTTAACAGGTGGCAGAAGGAACCCAAAGCTCCTCTAATTCTAAACATTTCATGGTTTGAGCATTGTCCCTAAAGCCCTTTGTTCTCAGCATCCATAACCACATTCAAATCTTACCTGTCATCCTTAAATCTTTCATTTAGATATTTGTTTTTCTTTAAGAAGGAAAGAAACTTATTTTAAAGGTGAAGCTTGACTCTACTAAGGAATTTGTATCATTCCTGAAACTTTTCCAAATGCATTTACTTTTGAAGAAAGGAATGACTTAGTTTTCCCTTTACCACACACATCCTCTTCCTTTGTCAAAATAAAATGAATTCTTCTGTGACTATTCCACCAAGCCTCCCCGATCTTCTCAGTAAGTTTTTATTCAATAAACAGTGTCTGGCAGCCCGCTCTGTGCCTGTTGGTTGGGGGTGGTGTATCTGTGTGTGTGCGTGCTCCCTTTGGGGATACAAAGATGGCTAAGGGAACACCTTACTTGAAGAAACAGACACATCTAAAACTGATGAGACAAAGTGCTAGGTGCTATAGCAGGGGTGAAGTTTTACTTCTTGCTACTTTGGGTCCAAGAAAAAGTAGAGGGTCAGTGCATGGGAATTAGCCAAGGAATTGGCGCCCATATGTGATTGGACCACTCGCTGGGGGTTCGGGGATAAGACCCCACCCTGGGGAGGAGATAATCGAAAGTGGGAAGGACCCTGAATCATCAGGGCCCCGACCTTGGGCTGGGGGCTAGGGAGGGACTCTCCCCTGGTTCAGGACTAGGATCCTGGGCAGGGCCACCAATCTTAACCCAGGAGGAGTGACCCGGGCAGAGCCCTAGACCTACAACTCAGGCAAATCACGGGAATGAAAGCTCAACTCAGGGCTAATGGGTGGCTGGGCTTAGACTGCGTGGCAGGGAGCAGGGCTCGTTCCCCCTAAAGGAGGCCTGGGTCTGCGGGAACATGAGCAGATGGGTCTTCAAGTCTTCCAGCCAAGAATCCAAGTTTCCCAGCAGCTTGCTCAGAGGGGAGGCAAGAGCGGAAGGTGGAGGGATGGGGCCCGAAAGCTGTCAGCAGTGGAACATAGAAAGTGGAGTCAGATTCTTTACCATGATGTCTACCTGCCCACTGGATATTTCCCTTTAGATGTCTAAGAAACAGGGTCATTATGGACAAAGCAAAACTTTTGATTTACAACTCTCAAATTGTCCCTGAATCCTCCCGTTTCAGAAAATGTTGTCGTCCTTCTAGGTGCTCAGGCCAGGCACCTGGGAGTCACCTTGGATTTCCCTCCATTGCTTATCCCCGTTTCCAGCTAAATTCTTCCCTCCATCTCCCCTGTCACCACCTTAAGGGGCGGTGGTCGAACGCTTTGGAGGGCAACACTCGAGCCAACTCCTGACTAGTAAGTGAGGGCAGTTCAGTAAAATCACTTTTGTAGGTTTAAGCCATCATTACCTTCTACCTCGCCCCTGAAAAAATCACCTAGCTGGCCCTGTTTCCGTTCTCCATCCTCTGTGATCCAGTCTCTATAGCAGTCCAAGTGACCTTTGAAAACATAAACCTACCATGTCACACTCCTGTTTAAAACCCTCCTGATGGCGCATTGTCACACTCAGAATAAATGAATTCAATAAATGAGCCATGGCCTGCATGGCTTTCTGGGACCTGTCCCCTGGTGACCTCTCTGAGGACATCTACTATCCCTCCTCTCACTTTGTTCTGGCCCTGCTGGCTTTCTTTCTATCCTTTGACTAAACCAAGCTTATTCCTGCCCCAGGGCCTTTGTACTTGCTGTTTTCTCTAGCATAAATACCCTTGCATCTGATTATTTAAACCTGGCTTCTTCTTTTAATTCAGGTCTCATTTCAAATGTTGTCTTCCCAGAGAGACCTTCTCTGATTGCACTGTGTAATGTAGCAGCCTTGTCCCACCACCTCCGCTATTTCCGTGTTCTGTTTTTTCCCATAGTTATTATCATCTACAGTTATCTTTCTTTATATCTTTACTTGATGTTTGTTTGCTTACGTGTCTATTGTTTACCCTCCCTCTGACCAATAAAATGTGAGCTTCCTGAGAGCAGCAACTTGCTTACTCTTCTATTTCTGGCATGTGAAACAGTACGTAGCATATGGTAGAGAATCAATAAATGCCTTGAAAGAATTTTTAAAAGCTTCTTCTCTATATACCCTGGCACCGGATGAATTTTCCTGCCTCCTAAGAAGTCCCAATGATTTAACATGTAGGAGAACTTTGTAGATCAACCTTACGCCAGGAAAGGCATGGGCCAGAGGGTCTAATCTTCTCCTTGATCCAAGTTAAGAAAAATATTTATGGCTGTCAAGCAGAGGTGGTATATACCCTGCAATTAATGACATGTAAGCTTTAGGCTTCCTCACTTGTACAGGTGCCTTCCAAAGCTCTGAGATGGGCGCTTGCATAGTCATATAAATGTGTATGATGCTCACAGTGAGACGTTTTACTTGAATCAGCTCAGGCTATAACTCTCTGCTCTAATTTCTAATACGTCACATTCCCCTTGTGTTGGCTGGTGTGGGGGCTGTGGGTATTGCTGGGATTTGGTGGGGAAGTTGGGTTTGGGGATGCATTTGGTTTGAGTTTAGAGAGCTTCGTTGATGTGAATCACGGTCTGCTCCATCCATAGTGAAGTTGTGATAGGCGTCCTGCGGTAGGAAAGTTTCCAGGACTACTTCTACCACCCTCTGTACCCTGGCAAGACCACAGGCAGGATCCTGATATATTAAATAAACACGGCTGCTATTCTATGGCAGCAGAAATACACGAATTGGGGAGGAGAATCAAGAAGGATGAGAAACCAGTCTGTAGAAAATGCCTACAATGATCTGATGTTTACAATCGTAAGTGGTGGATTTGGCTCTCCTTGGCACCTGGTAGGAATGGGAGTTCTCTCCTGTAAGGAATATACTCAGGCAACAAGGCAGCATGCAGGATTCAAAATGCCCCTTACATCAGCTGCACGAAATGGAATTTATGAGCATTTCTGCATTCTCAGGGCATAGACCTGTATCAGAATAACCAAAAGCAAGCACATCAGTAGGAAGTCTCATGTCTCCGGCATCCTAAAGTGTCAGATCCCATCTTAGCACACCTGGCCTGTCTTAATATATCTGACATATTTCATTCTCGCAAAATGTGTGTTGGTTTCAGAAGAAATGGAACCTAAAGTTATCACTAATGCAGTGATGTAGCCTGGTGAGGCAGGTGTTTCAGTGGCAGCATTCTGTACATACTCACAAAGAGAGCCCTGTATGTAGTTTAAGAATAATTTAATTATATAAGTATACAGCTCAATAAAATACAGAGGCAATTTAAAAATGCATTGAATTTCTCTTGATATCTCTTAATTTTAGATTAATTTTAGGTATTTTTTTTCAGAATTATTGATAATACATGTATTCAAACCTTTTGAGAAGAACTACCTAAGTGGAAGTCAAAAACATGAACTGGAAGGATCAAAATGTCAAAAGCTCTCTGTTGTATCTCTGAAGATAACTAAAATCTCTGCTGGTCAAAATTTTGAAGATGAAAAAAGAATTTCAATGAAATTGACAACAGAGATAAAGGGATGATGATGAGAACCACAACACTTCTAAACAGAAAGCACAAAACCAAAAGGAGATAAAAATAATGGTAAAGAATAAGATAATAATTTGTGCTTTGAACAGAGCACACACAAAAGTCTATAATGGCTTCATTTTGATGAATTCATTGTGCCCTGTTAGCATAAGCAGTAATTTCATTGAACTTGATTTGGTGAAAGATAGTTTTCTGGTTTTTTTTAAAATAACACAAAACTCTTTATATGCCATATAAGGACATCAACATCAAACCAGTTAATGAATGTCATCAACTCAAAAAGTGTTTACTATTAGTCACACAATAAAACTGGAAATGCTCTGAAAATCTGACAGCTCCTATATGAAAGAAACTTCACAGAAATTTCCCCAACGTTGACGATAATCCTAAAAATTTACATGACATTCCCAATAACAAGTGGTAGAGCTGAAACTTTTTCTAGACTACCCATAATGAAAACAAAATTCAAGGGTCCATGCTGGAGGAAGAACGGTTCCATTGTCTTTCTGTTCCCTCTGTAGAAATTATAATAAAATTGCTGCCATGCAAAGGGGTGATCAAAGAGTAAGCAGCCAAAAATGTAGGAATGAAGTTAATAAAAACAAAAATTTGAGATTTTATATTTGCCAGCTTTTAAAAATTTATGGCTCATGGTGATTTACTTTATCATTCTAAATAAATATTCACTCTTGAACTTAATTTTGTATTTACAGTTTGTATTCTTTTTCTCTAGGTGGGCCCCCACAGGAACAAATCATGAGCTTCCAGCCACACCAAACCTAACTCTGCTTCTGCCTCCAGCAGACAGGAAATTATAGCTGTGGCTTCTGTGGCCCTCAAGATGGAGAAACATGGAAAAAAAAAAAAGATGGAGAAACATGGGTCACAAACCTATGCTAGCAACACCTAGAGACCCAGAGGATAGGAATTACTTATGTAATGTACTATGTAAAATCTGCATTTGTTGAAACAATTAGCTATTCCTTGACCAACAAGGTGAGAACTCCACTACATGGCATCATCCATGTAGATCATGAAAAAAATTATTTTATCTGTCTACCTCAAAACATTATTTTTGTTTCCTGGTATACTGGGTTGTACACACAAAATTCATGTTCACCTAGAACCTCAGAATGTGACTTCATTTGGAAATAGGGTCTTTGAAGATATAATTGTTTAGGGTAAGATGAGGTCATGCTAGATCAGGGTAACCCTAAATCTGATGTCTTTGTAAGAAGGCTAGGTGAAGAAAACACAGAGACCATTGGAAGATAGTGGTAGAGATGGAGGTATACCGCCACAAACCAGGAGATACCTGGGGCCTCCTGGAGCTGGGAGAGGCCAGGAAGAATTCTCTCCCAAAGCCTTTGAAGGGAGTGTGGACCTGTCAATATCCTAATTTAGTAATTCTATCCTCTAGAACTGTGAGAGAATATATTTCTGTTGTTTTAAGCCACTGAATTTGTGATAATTTGTTATGACAAACTAACACACCTGCTACCAGATATACCTGAGGAAAGAGGGGGCAGGTGCTAGTGGTCGGAGTTTCAAGACAGACATCAGAGAACCCTTGTCCCCATCCCCCCATTACTTTGCTGCAAAACAAGCATTCATAGTGCTTTAAGTATACCCAAACTGCTGTGCAGGCAGAGACAGAGAGAACAGTTAGACGCAGTCCTACTGGCATGGATTTGCAAGCAGGCAGAGAGAGAGCATGGATAAAACGATGGCTGCTTCGCAGGGAGAAAAGGCAGAGTAGGGATCCAGACCACGTTTCCCACAGGGTTTCCTGTGGTGGCAAGATGACAGGTTAAGTGGCATGAGTGGTATGGGACTGAGTCCGCAGCAAACCAGAGAAGGGCTTGGGTGCAGACAGAGAGTGGGATAGGGAAGGAGGAGATGGACTTTTGACATTTTCCATGAAGATGAAACTTTGAGGAGAGGGGAAAGTGTTTAAAGGTGATTTTTCAGGATTTCTGGGTGGGATGTTGCAAAAATTGCCTGATGTTGTGCTTTTTACAAAATCAACAATGAAACTCCCCATTGTTATCCAAAGCTTTCAGAGTGAGAACAATGTTGCTTTATTCCCTGAGGATTCCCCACAACCTAATGCAAGCTCTCCCGAAAAGGCAAATTATTACAGAGTAAGTACGAAGTCATCCCTCCAGGGAGATTGCGACCACTGGTGCTAATATGGGCCCTCTCCCTTGCCCCCTTTCTCCCCCAGCAATAAGCAGGAAACAGCCACAGCCTTTTGGACATGCTCTTGGACTCTTTTCAGTCTCATCAAGGCTTCCCAGGAATACTAGCTAAGTTTCTCTCTCCATTCAGATGAAACCTCTAAGCGCTCCTGCAAACTCTTCCTTCTCCTTAATTCTCCTTTCTGCCCTCAGAGTGCATTTGCCAGGGGTTCTGAACAGATCCAAAGTTGCTAATGTGGGTATGTTATTTCTAAGACTTGCATTTTATAAAGTACATCATAAAATTCAATCCCAGGGCCCAGGTGGTTTAGAGAATGTTTCAAATGTTCTACTTATTTGGAATCAAGGAGGGGGGGGCTAGGTCTAAAAACAAAAAAATCCTTTTACATCTTGGCCAAGTCCCTGATGTACAGTTGAATTGCATCATAAAAGACTCTTAACTGGTTATGGCCAGTGTCATTTTGTCTGAATCATCTCTCTACCCAGATGATGGTCTTTGGGATTGGGCCTGTTCCCAAACCCAGAGAACTTTAGACTGCAAACGTGGGCACCTAGGGAGTTGGCTGTAGCCACCTGCTTTCTTGGAAACTGAAAAGGAAAAGGCATCTGTCAATTGTGTTCCCTTGGTACTAGCCCCCACTGACTCTAAGCACAACACTCAGCTGAAAATAAGCTCCCAAATGATGTCAGCGTTGGGAAGAAATTGCATCCTGAGCATCACTTGTGGCCAGCAGTCAATTCTTGATTCTTTTTTTGTCTCTCTTGTCTTTCCCAGGAAACACATTCTCTTCTAGCTGTGGCTCACAGTCCACAAAACCTTCATCTTCCACCTCAGCATGAACTTACTGAATTCTAGTTGCTTTCCCTGCAGGGGAGGCTGTTTGGACCTAGATCTGTTTTTGATGGTCGGGTGAGCCTGGGTGGGTCCTTTCCTCCCTGTCTTGATTTCTCCCATATGTAGAGTGAAGGTGAAAATTCATGGATTCTCCACATTCTGATGGGGAGAAGACTTTGCTTTCTCCCAGAGAACCTATGATTCTGATCATCTGCAATATATTATCCTTTACTCCAGGTGCCACCGGCAATGCTAGCAGTGTAGCATGGCTCCAAAAGTCCTCTATCTTTTACATCAGCCAAACCAGATGTGATGGTCAATTTCATGTGTTAACTTTTTTTTTTTTGAGACAGAGTCTTGCTTTGTTGCCCAGGCTAGAGTGAGTGCCATGGCGTCAGCCTAGCTCACAGCAACCTCAAACTCCTGGGCTCAGGCGATCCTCCTGCCTCAGCCTCTCGAGTAGCTGGGACTACAGGCATGCGCCACCATGCCCGGCTAATTTTTTCTATATATTTTTAGTTGGCCAATTAATTTCTTTCTATTTATAGTAGAGACGGTTTATTTTTCTTTTTTGAGACAAGAGTCTTGTTCTCTCACCCTGCTAAAATGCACTGGCATCATCATAGCTCACAGCAACCTCAAACTCCTGGATTTGAGCAATCCTCCTGCCTCTGCCTCCTGAGTAGCTGGGACTACAGGTGCAGTGTGCATCTGGCTAATTTTTTCTGTTTTTGGTAGAGACAGGGTCTTGCTCTTGCTCAGGCTGGCCTTGAACTCCTGACCTCAAGCCTTGGCCTTCCACAGTGTTAGGATTACAGGTGTGAGCCACCATGCCTGCCCACATTTCTGTTCTTCAGCTTCTGTAGGGGGCAGGATAATGGCTCTAGCTGATACTCTATGCTATGGAGAATTTCCCACAAATAGAAAGAGGGGTTGAATGTTGAGCAGGAGGAAAAAAAAAACCCAAATAGGAACACTATGACTTTTTTATTCATTCTACGATTATTTATTGAGTATTCATTATGCTATATTCTAAGCTGTAGTTTTTGACCAAAAGAATAAATGTGGACCCCTCTCTCACCAAATACAAAAATCAACTAAAAATGGATTAAAGTCTTAAATATAAGACCTTAAACCATAAAAATACTATAAAAAAACCTAAGGAAAACATACCTGGACATTAGTCTAGGCAAAGAATTCCTGATTAAAATCTCAAAAACACAAGTGACAAAACTAAAAATAGACAAATGTGACTTTATTAAACTAAAAACCTTCTGAACAACAAAGGAAATAATCAACAGAGTAAAGAGACAATCTATTTAATGGGAGAAAATATTTGCTAGCTATTCATGCAACAAGGGACTAATATTCAGAACATACGAGGAACTCAACAGGAAAAAAACAAATAATCCCATTTAAAAGTGGGCAAAAGACATGAATAGACATTTCTTAAAAGAAGACATACAAATGGCCAACAAGTATATGAAAAAATGCTCAACATCTCTAACCATCAGAGAAATGCAAATCAATTGCAATGAGATATCATCTTACTCCAGTCAAAATGGCTATTACTCAAAAGAAAAAAAATAACAGATGTTACAAGGATGTAGGGAAAAGGGAGCTCTTGTACATTGTTGGTGGGTATGTAAACTAGTGCAGCCACTACAGCAAACAGTATGGAAATTTCTCAAAAAAAATAGAATTATCATTCAATCCAGTAATCCCACTACAAAAGGAATAGAATCAATATATCAAAGGGATACCTACACCACCTGTTTATTGGAGCACTATTCACAATAGCCAAGATATGGAATCAACTTAAATGTCCATTGATAGATGAATGAGTACAGAAAATGTGATATATATAATGGAATACTATTCACCCATAAAAACGAATGAAATCATGTTATTTGCAGCAACATGGATGGAAATGGAGATCATTATGTTAAGTAAAATGAGTCAGGCACAAAAAGACAAATATTGTATGTTTTCTCTTATATGTGGGAGCTGAAAAATTTGATCACATGGAGGTAGAGAGTGGAAAGATTGACAACGGAGACTTGGAAGGGTGAGTAGGTAAGAAGAGAGTTAACCTTCATTCAACCTGTTTCATGAATAAGAAGCCTGAGGCTCAGAGACTTGAAGTGAGTGGACTACATGGTAGATATACCATGATAGATATACCAAAGCTGGTTTTCGGATAATACTTTCTGGGTTCCTTGTCCAGTGTCTACATTACAGGGTCCTTCACTATCTCAGTGAGGGTCCCTGAAGAGCAGAACCCAAGACAAAGACATGTGCAGGTGGCTTGTTCAGGAAGTGATTGTAGGGTGCTAGAATGAGATGGGGAATGAGAGAAGCCAGTGTGGGGGGTAGGGGTCTATTGAGTTTGTCACTGCTCTGCATGATGACTAGTACTGGACCCCATGAGAGCTTCTGAAGAGCCTTATGGATTGTATCTCAGACCTGCCCATGAGATAGAAGGGGAAATGTTTATATCCTCTATTAATATAAAATGGAGTGGTCCCATAGACTTTGGCCCTTCACTGCTGCTTTGCCCTGGGCAAATTATTTAACTTCTCTGTGCTTTCCATTCTTCTGTCTGGAAAAGAGGATGAGTGTAATAGTCACTGCATCATAGGGTTTACCTGGTGTAACACATGTAAAGTGCTTAAAACAAGGAGTGGCACATGAGAAAGGCTCAGGGTGTGTTAGATGTCACTCCAGGGTCAGACACTGTAGCTTCTCATTGTCTAGGTTTGGGAACCTGAACGTATAAGATGAAAGCAGTCAGAAGCTCCTCACTTGCTCAACAGTGACAAGACTGACAGAAGCACCTTGGTTTTAAGCTGTTAACCTGCCAGCTTGTTTTAAATGCACTCAGAGGCCACAGAACTGAAAGCAGGAGGATGCCCACGTGTGGAGGATGGAATAAATCCCTCTGTCACAGGTACAGCTGACTGATGAGCATGTTTTCCTGAGGACCAATGGATAGTCGAAAAGAAGTCCTTTGGCATTGCCTGCTTGGCCTCAGTCCTCATGAGTATCAATATCAGACAACAACAGCCTCGTGGATCAGGGATGTAACAACAGAAGGAAGTGTGCTATCCCATTAGCCAGGCATTTGGCATGGTTGAAGGAACACAGGTTTTGACTTCCAGATTTGCATTTGTCTCCTGGCTTTGGTGAACTTTGGTGAGTTTCTTTACATCTCTGAGCTTGAGGAAGGTTATCATCTATGAAACAGAGAGAATGTGTAATTTTTGAGAATTTATGACATTAGTACTCTACTGCCTCTGGTACAGTGTGAGGCTCTCGGTAGACATGCAGTAAATGGAGTGTTTTGAAGTGGATAGTATGTTTATAATTATTATTATATAGGTTTGTTGTAAGGAATAAAAGAGATGAGGTGTGTAAATCAACTAGCATGGTATTTGGTATGCAGTAAGTGCTTAATAAATATTAGATTACATCTGTCCTCACCCCCTCCCTGCATCTGGCTGCTTGTGTTTACCCTGGGGTCAGTGCTGTTGCCAATGACAGGCGAGGCTTGTATACCCCATCTCTAGCTCCCAGCCCAGCAACTAAATGTGAGTTGTCTTAACTCTGGATTGATTGCATTCTCTGATACTCAGGACAACTGTCTTGGTCAGTTCTGGCTGTTGTAACAAATTACTATAGGCTGGGTGGCTTAAACAATGCACCTTTATATCACACAGTGCTGAGAGCTGAGAGGTCCAAGATCAAGGTGCCCGCAGACGCTTTGTCTGGTGACGTCCCACTCCATGGTTTGCAGGTGGCTGACTTCTCGCTGTGTCCTCACATGGTGGAAGGGGTGAGCTAGATCTTGAGTCTCTTATAGGGGCACTAATACCACTCATGGAGCCCCACCTTTATCACCTAATCACTTCCTTAAGGCCCCACCTCCAAATACCATCACATTGGGTGTTAGATTTCAACACATGAATTAGGGGGGGACACAAACATTCAGTCTGTAGTGATGAACTCCCCTGCAGCAGTTCAGAGAGCTCACAGGACAGCTTCCAACCCACCTGCCAGCTGCACGCCTCTTAGCCATCGGGGGCTTGCCCGTCAGCAGTGTCTCATGGATGCAGGCCCTGTGTGATCTCAGCTGCACACATCACCCTGGTCATTTCCCTGGCCCATCTTGGGACTGTTGAGATGGTCAGACCGTACTCTGTTGTAGATTCTTTGCCAAAGCAGTGAAGCAGCCGCCTACAGCTTGGTCTACAGCTTTGAGAATAAAGTACATTTTCTTTATAAGAGCAAGAACCAGTTTTAAGCACTTCTGTGAGCTTTTGCGTACAACTTCATAGTTTTAAAAGCCTCATCCCCTCATGTATCATCTTTGTAAGCACATCTATTGTCTAAGACTGCTAAACTCATACCCAGTATTTGAATACATGGTCCTGTGTTAAGATATCTGGTCCTCTAAAAAAAAGATCTTGCAAATTCACTTGCCAGATTTGGATTGAGGAAATTGAAATCAGTCAAGCACTGATAGTGCTACAGGCTTTCACTATTTTGTTTATAGAGGCAACCGGAGAGGTTAGGACCAGAAGAATACAAAGTCCTCAGAACACTAGACATGTTGGCTTTCAAAGGAAAAGGCTGGCTATGTTTAGTCTTTCATCTGACAAGTATCTACTGAGCAACTATTACGTGCCAGGCATTCTTCTAGGTGCTAAAGATAAAAGGGAATAGACAAAAATTCTTGCCTTCATGGAACTTACATGCTGGTGGGGAAGACAGAAATTAAACAAAGAAGTGAAATATATAATGTGTTAGATAGTAGTGAGTATTCAGGAATAAAATTAAGCAGGAAGGGGGGTATCCATTGCTGGGGCTGGCACTGTGAGTGCTCTGAGGGTAGACTTGAGGGGAGAGTTAAAGTGACTGAGCACTCTGTTGGACACTGGGGACATGTGAGGAGTAAGGCAAAGTCACTGCCCTTGTGGGACTGCGGCAGGAGCTGTGGGCTGTCCACTAAAATGTGTTCTCTCCTCCTCTGGTCATGAGATCACAGCTGAGAGAGCTGTGGCCTGCCAGCCAGGGTCTTCATTTCCCAGCCCCATCTCAGAATTAGGTGTGGCCATGAGAGAAAAGTTCTCTCCAGTGGAGTATGAATAGAAGTGACGGGGGTCCTACCAGGGAAGTGTCAGATGGCAGATGTGCCTCCTTCATGTTTAAAAGTTGTCAAAATTAAAATAGGGATACTAGTGTAAAACAAACAAACAAACAAAAAATAATCCTGACAAACAGAGCCAGAAATGGCTCTAAAGAGAGGGTTCTCACACTTGGAAGCCTGATAACAAAAATGATCGTAAAAGACTGCAAAAACCACAACCTTACACAAGAATACTTCTGCAAGGACATCTGCCCGGCAACTGCCTGTCCAACTCCGGGCTGGCGTCATCCTTGTTATTGATCTTTGTAGCCAAAGATAATTATCTCAAAGCAATTATGTAATCCTCTTCATTTTTCCTTTAAAAACCTTTGTCTTCTTTTATGTCCCTGAACACACACGTAATTTACTATGGCACGTATTCCCACTGCAATGATCTACTCCTGAATATCTTTTTTTTTTCACAGAGTGTCTCTCTATTGGTTATCGAGTTTGACTATGTGCTCTTCCTCCAGAGTCCTTGAATGACCACACGAAAGAGAGCTGCCCACTGACCTGGCATAGCCATACTAGACTGTGGAATGAGAGAGAAATAAACTTCTATTTTGTCAGTGCCATTGTATTTTTGGAGGTCTAGTTGCTATAGAAGTTAAATCCTAACTAATTTGTGGACCACTCATGTGACATATCTTTAAGACTAAATACCATTTATTTTTTTACCTGGCTGATTGCTATATTTTTAGTCATGTGGGAAAAAGAGGTATGGTAGCAGAAAAAAAGGAATGTTTCATTCTGTCAGCAGTAGGTGGGTTCGGGTCAAGTTGGGAAAGGCATGACACAAAAGATGATATTTGAGCTGAGTCTTGAGGAATGAACAAGAATTCACTTTGGGGAAGGAAAGGGGAAAGGGCACTCCAAATCTAAGTCACAGCTTGAATAAAAGCTTTCATGCAGGCACGAAAGTGCATATTTTGTGTTACTTTTTGTTAAAACTCCCTGTAATCAGAAAGAAATGAAAGAAAATGTCATAGCTCTCACCAATTGTATCTACTTATTTGATTTCATATTTTTGAATGCAGGAAACATGATGTAGTAAAAAAGCAACATATATGTTAGAAAACTAAACATAGCTGCTATTATTGTTTCTAAAGATTTCAAAGATGACATTCACAAGCTCGTGAAGAATGTTTTATTATGTTCGAAATGTCCGAGTGTTCTTAGGCATGGGGAGCTTTAGATAGTAGGTTTGCAGTAAACTGCAAACCTGCTTCTCTGAAACCTGAATTCAATCATAGTTGAGATGATTTCTAATAGATGCCTGCAGTTACAAAAATCTAATTAGACCCATACTACTAAGTGAAGTATCCCAAGAATGGAAAAACAAGCACCACATATACTCACCAGCAAATGGGTATTAACTGATCAGCACCTAAGTGGATGCTGATAGGAATTACATAGGAATTACATTTATTGGGTATTGGGCAGGTGGGAGGGGGGAGCAGGGGGCGGGTAAATACATACATAATGAGTGAGATGTGCACCGACTGGGGGATGGTCACACTTGAAGCTCAACTTGTGGGAGGAGGGGGGGCAAGGGCATTATTCGAAAACTTAAAATTTGTACCCCCATTATATGCTGAAATAAAAAAAATCCAATTAACATGGTTAAAAGGATTACATTTTTCAGTATAGACACAAAGGACTAAGTCTTTTCTCTAGTCATCGGACAGTGTAAATTCTATTAGTATACATTATAGAATATGTATCTAACATGTTCAATTCCTTCTACCATTTCCCCTTACTGCACTCTATTATGGGACAAGCCAGATACTGTGTATTTGTGTTCTACAGATGAGAAAACTGAGGCACAGAGGATAAGTACTTGTTCAAAGTTACATGATTATTGAGTTCTATAGCAAGAGTTTCAGGAGGTCTGTTTGACTTCAAAGCTCATTTTATTAACAATGACATTCTTTCTTTGTTTCTCTTTAACATGTATTTTTGATTTCCAGGGTATGTATTTTTAAACCTTGTCCAGGCTTTGCAAATATTAAAATAATATTTTTTGGATTATGTGTTTATCATCATGTTTTCAAAACATAAAATAATATTTTTTGGATTATGTGTTTATCATCATGTTTTCAAAACATCCATCAACAACGAGAATCTTTTTTCAATCCTGCCCTCTGGGGCCACACTGACTTTTTGCTGAGCCATGACTTTAATATATCAGTGTGTCTCAAGTGTTTCAAAATACAGGGCAATTTCCTTTGGCCAACAATTACCTTATGGGGTCACAGGACAGCCAGATTATGCAAGATTTCAAGGCATCCATATATCAGCATAAATCACCCTTAAATGTCTGGGTAAAACAAGGTCAGCTTAGTCTTAATTCTTTTTCTGATTTTTGGGTTGAGCAGTTAAGCTTTGATATTAATTGTCAGGAAATTGGTAGGTTTCTTGGGAAAAATGCCTAACTAGTTTGTTTTATCTATGAGTGCTGTAGAAGCGGTAAGAAGTTAGCAGAAATTCAGAGTGAGCCATGTGTCAGGTAACATGTTTATGCTCTTTTATTTAATCATCACCACAAGCCTACAAGACAAATACTATTATTTCAATTTTTAACTATGAGAAACTTGAGACTCAGACTTGCCCAAGGTCATAGTTAGTAAGTGGTAATTCTGGAATTCAAACTGAAGCTCACCAGATTCCATAGTCCAGTATCTTTTCACGACATGATGCTTGAATGATTGAAGTGAATTGTTCTATTTAAACCAATTTCTCTAGCCTAGTGTTTTCTAAACCCTCTGGTCATGAAATTAATTTTATAGATTGCTATTGGCATTAAAAACAATGGAATGGAGCAAAAATTATAGAGTGTATTTCATAGAGAAAGGATAGTGTTGTTTTGTGAAACTTTGGTTTCAGTTCTACAGATATACATGTATTCAGTTGTGCCTAAGGCCCTGGCTTCCTTATAAGATGTATTATATTACAGGTTGCAGTTAAAAGACCTCCACCTCTCTTTCTCTCTCTTGTGCCTTGGTTCACACAGCAGATACCCTGTAGACTCCTCAAGCTCACAGGTTCAAACCCACCTTCCCCCATGCCTTTGCAGCCCTGCTTCTCTCCCTGTGTTCTGTGTTCCAGGTAGGGGTGTCATGAGCCATCACTTCATGAGCAGCCTCCACAACTGCCTCTTTCTTAACTATTGCTTCTAATCTGCTTTTCAGTTCTATCAAATTTACTTAGGAAATAAATCTTGAAACTGTCCCTCCACTACATCGCCCCCTGTTGTTGGAGGCAAGAATGCAGTTTAATCCAAAGCCATCATACTGGGCCTAGACACCTGCAGCCTCCTTTGTCCTTGCCTCTCTAGCTTGTCTTGTGCAGTGCTGCCAGAGTTCTTGCTTGGACATTCATGCGTTATTGAGGAATTAACTCATTCATGCCCTCATTTAACATGTATTGAGCAGACAGTGAAGCCGAGTATATTGCCTCCTGGTTTGGAACGCTTGTGTAGATCTTGTTTAGAGGCAGAGGCCGCTGGAGAGGGGTGTTTCTCAGAAGGTTCTCAAAGCAATGCTTTAAGGTGCAGGAAAAAAAATATTACTTCTCATATTTAGTCCATTGGTGTAGAAATACATGACTATAACTCATGAAGATATAAATACACATATTAGGCACATAGATTCGTATTTATTCTCTTTATGAGGAAAGATGTGCAATAAAAAATTGCCATTGTAGCACAGGCAGTGGTCTGCACATGCCTTAGCTTTGCACGTAAAGACCTCGGTGATCTGGCGCCAATGCTGCCTCCCAGGGTAGTGTCTGGTTGTTTTCCCACTCCTTTGTTCCTCCGTTTTCACTCTCTGTTCGAGCTATACTAAATTAACACATTTTCTAGATTCGAAGATTTATCTTCACATTCTAGTATTTCTGGAATGCATTTTTTAGTTATTGTTAAAATAAATTTGCCAACAGCCAGTTAAGGAAGTAAGTTGTAGTAAGTAAAGTGATCTTTGCCTTGATGTATGTACTGTGTGTGTGTGTGTGAGAGAGAGAGAGAACATAGCCTCAAAATCAACTGCAGTCATGTGCCACATAGTGATGTTTCAGTCAACAATGGACCACACAGATGGTGGTGGTCCCATCAGATTATAACAGAGCTGAAAAATTCCCATCACCTAATGATGTCATAACGCAGAACAACACATTACCTTTTCTATGTTTAGATACACAAATACTTACCATTATGTTAAAATCACCTACAGTATTCAATACAGTATCATGTTGTATGGGTTTGTAGCCTAGGAGCAATAGGCTATATCATATAGTGTAGGTGTGTATTAGGCTAGGTTCGTGTAAGTACACTATGATATTCACACAACGACATCACCTAACGACACATTTCTCAGAATGTATCCCCATCATTAAGGGACACGTGACTCCGCCAACCACTCTTGATTTTGAAAATGCTATAATCTACAACTGATAGCTTGGCTACCATGCCAGTGCCAAATTTCTATCTGTCACAGGCTTCCAGCCAACTTTTTTGGAGTGTTTTAAAGACATTTTTAATGCAGTGGTACTTCAAATGAAGAGTAAAATATAAAATATGCTAGCAGTAGTTACCTATGGGTAGTAGAATTAGAAGTGATTACATTTTCTTTATGCATTTCTATATCCAGATTTTATATGGTACTCATAATATACTTTTTATTATGACACATTTAATTCATACAGATGAATATATTAACATTATATATATCAAGTATAAAGAATAATAAAACCAGTGCTCATGTATTCACCCCTTAGTTTTGGAAATAGAACATTTCCAATGCTTTTGAAGCCCCCAATATGCTCCCTCTCAATTATGTTATTTTTTTTTCTACCAAGGGTAACCATATTCAATTGCACAGGACTTGTGTTTATCCTTATGATGCTTTTCATTGTAGCTTATTACATTTGTATGCACCTTCAAACAATATATTGTGAACATTTATATATGGAAGCTTATAATAAAGGTGTCGTACTGTATATATTATTCTGCAACATTTTTTTTCACTCAGTATTATGTTTTTTAGATTTATCGACATAGATGCGTGAAGCTGTAATTCATTCATTTTCACTGCCGCAAAGTGTTTTATAGTAAGAATTCCTACTCTATCCATTTCTGTTGACAGACATGTGGACTATTTCTTTATTACAAACAATGCTATCGTGAATTTTCTTGTGAACAACTCCTGCCACCAATGTTCAAGAGTTTCCCTAGGCTATACTCCTAGGAGGGGAATTTCTGGGACTTGAGGGATGAGAATCTTCACCATCCAAAGACTATGCCACATTGTTTTCCAGTATGACTATACAAATTTACAATGCCACCACCAGTGTATCAAAGTTTCCATTGCTCCACATCTAGCCAACATTTGATATTGTCTTATTTTAATTTTTGCCAATCTCTGAGTAGAAAATAGTATCTTACTATGGTTTTAGTTAGCACTTTTTTGTTCACTAAGGAGGTTAAACATTTTTATACGTATATAGACCATTTGTGTTCCTCTCGTTACTGTTAAGTAAAGTACCTGTTCATGTCTTTTGTCTGTTTTAAAAATTAGGTTACTTGTTTCTTTATTGGTTGGGAGGACATTCTTTAATACATTTAGATACAAATGCTTTCCAAGTTGTTGATATGCAAACATTCTCTATTGGTTTATGGCTCGTCTTTTCACTTTGGTATTAGTTCTTTTGACAAAGAGAAGCTTTTTATTTGAATGTTGTTACATTTTGTTGATATTTTCTAATGCCTTCTGGCTTGTTATGGAGTCTTCCCTATACAGAGATTATAAAGACTTTCTTCTATATTCTCCTTTAAATGTTTAAAGTTTTACTTTTTACATTTAAGTACATAGTCCACTTGGAGTTGTTATGTTTGGTGTGAGGCAGTACAAATTTCGTATTTTTCCCATCATGCATACTCAACATTCCCAGCACCATTTATTAAATAGGCCATCTTTTCCCCTATCTGTGGTGCTGCTTCTGTCATGAACTGCTTTAGCTCTATCGTGTTGGAGTTGCACACTCATGGCCCTATACTTCTGTGGTCTTGGGCGTGGCCCCACTTCCATGGCTCCACTACTTATCACCCTAGTGGGGACTCTCTGCAATGGCTCCACCCCTGTGGCAGGCTTCTTTCTACCTGGGCCCTCAGGCTCTCCATGACATCCTTTGAAATCTAGATAGAGGTAGGCATGTCCTCACAGCTCAGGCACTGTACAAGCCTGCAGACTTAACACTGTGTGGATGCTGCCAAGGCTTACTGCTTGTACCTTCCAGAGTGGTGGGTTGAGCCCCACCTGGGCCTGCTTGAGCTGAGGCTGGGGTGGCCAAGGAACACTGTGCTAGAATGTGGGGGCAGAGACCTGAGGCAGCTCTGGGGAGCAAGCCCTTGGAGGGCACACCAGGGCTATCCCCTGAAACCATTTTGACCTCCTAGACCTCTGGGCCTATGATGGGAGAGGCAGCCTTGAAAATCTCTGAAATGCCTTCAGGGTCTTTCTACCATTGTCTTGACGAATAGCAGTGGCTACCTTCTATTCCTGGTAATCTCTTTAGTAAACATTTACATTTACTTGGCCACGCTCTTAGTATTCTATCCTACACTCTTCACTCTTTACATAGTCAGGCTGTGAAATTTCCAAAATTTTCTGCTCTGTTTCCCTTTTAATTATAAATTTAGTCTCTGAGTCATTCCTTTGCTCTCATGGCTCACTGTATGTGGCTAAAAGTAGCCACGCAACAGCCTGAATGCTATGCTGGCATATTTATCTATCCTTATTCTATTAGTTCAGTGTCTTAATACTATAGCTTATAAGCCATGTAGCATGGCAAGAATTCATATAAGCTAGGTAAAAATCTTTTCAAGTTTCACAAAAAGATTCTTGTTGGGAATTTTGTTACAATAATTTGATTCTATGGATTACATGGAGGAAAATGACATCTTTATGATATTGAGCCTTCCCAGCCATGAACATAGTAAAAATTTATATTTATTTGTTCTACTTTGGATATCCTTCTGAAAAGTTTTAGAATTTCCTCCCTGAAGGTCTAGTGTGCATGTGCACGTGTGCAAACATACACACACACAAAAAAAAAACCACATACATAATAAATATTTTATGCATTTTACAACTGAGTAAATGCTATCTTTTAAAAGGTTACTTATTTTAAGTGGTTTTTCAATCTTAAAATACACTTGACTCTTGCATATTGATGTTATACCAATCACTTTACTCTCTCATTAATGAAAATTTGCATGTTTTTCAGTTTTTGGTAATAAGACAATTATAATATCTTTGAGTATTTTTTATTGTTATTCTTTTAATTTCTTTTTATCAACTTATGTTAGTTAGGACCAATATTGAATAAGGAATTATGGTCTTGTTCTTTTTTTCCAGTAAATGCTTCCAACATTTTACTTCTAAATTATGCTTTACTATAGATTTTTGACAGATGACCTTTATGAGGTTGAAGTTTTCCTCTACTGGTTTTATAAGAGTTTTGAATTATTAAAAAAATTATTTTATTGAACATTAAAAAGTATATTGATAATGATAAATTTTTTCTTTATCATTAATAAAGTAAATTATGTCCAGGGGTTTTTATTTAGAAACATAAAGCCAAACTTGCATTCCCAAGATAAATGAAACTTTATCAAATTGTGTTGTATTTCTTATTCATTGCTGGAACTAATTTGAAAATATCGAGTCTAGAATATTTGAACTTCTGTTCATGAGTGGCAATGGCTTATACTTTTTATTTTTTATATTATCCATGTCTTGGATTTGGCATAGAAAATGTAACAACCTCATAAAACTAGTTTGGGAGCATCTCTCTTTTTCTGTTCTCTTAAAGAGTTTGTATATGATTGGAATTATCCACTCCTGGAGAGTTTGATAGAACTTACTTGTTAAACCATCCATCAGAGCCTGGGGTTTTATTTGGAGGGAGATTTAAAACCAGCACTTCCATTTCTTTAATGGTTACGGCATTATTTAGGCTTTCTATTTCTTTTTGACTCAGAAAAAAATGGTTGAATCTCTAAGAAATGCAACATAGTAAAACCAAGAGAAGGTTAATTTCTAGCATTGCATAATCCTATTAACGGAAGGAAATCTATGAGTATTATCAAACAGGAAATGCAAGTAAAACCCTGGTATTCTAAGATACTTCTAAAGATTATACTGTCAATCCTAAAGGTACACATGAGGTTAAGATGTTGAGAATGTGTTACAAAAAATCATGATTCACTCTTGTGCAGTGCATAACTTCTAATGCCTAAAAATTATTCAGAAGAATCTTTGGGTTAAATATATAAAAGACATAGGGAAACTTTGTGGAACAGAAAAGAAAATAGTCTATATGGACAGAGACAAATACATGCCATTATGAGAAGAGAATTTTTAAATGTATTTATTTAATGTATATCCTTCTTTGTTATTCCCGCTTGAGGAAGTGTAATCAGTGGTATGCCCGGCAATCACTGAACTCTTAGAATCAAGGAAATATAGCTTTGTTATTCATTAAAATGTCTTATCTTTTCTCATGTTTCTACTTTTGTGTAAGCAGTTTCCTCTCTTTTTTTCATTGCCTAATGAATTCCTACTTATTTTTAAGACCTAGTTCAGACCAACGTCTTTCGTGACCGTGACAACATTCTAAACGCTCTTCGTGTATACATGAAACCCATGTTAGCAATAAGAATTTAAAAACCCCGACACAGAAATACCTGTTCAGAGTTTTTGAGTCATTCTTCCTGCAAAGACTGTGAGCTCCTTGAGAAAAGGTCATGACCTAAGCAATTCTGTATACCCTGTAGACAGCGCGATGTCTTACACAGAGCAGCCAATTATTTTTCAGTAACATTTAATAAAAAAAGAAGCTGTGTTTATGGTCATCTTCTGCTTTCTCGATTCTTTCATAACTCATCTGTCGGTAATCAGAGACCCATGTCAGAAATGAAACTGAGGGTAAAATCTTAGCAGATCATTTATCTTCCTTTTTCTAACTCCCTCATTATCTGGCATCCAAAGTAGTTGCGTGGCTGGGGGGTGAGGAGGGGTGGTGGCGGCTTTCATATCCCTCCTGTTTTCATTCTGAGCAAGGTCTCCCTTAGTCTTGTCTGGTCTGATGCTGTTGGATTTGACTCCTGTCGTCCTCCTGTAACCAGACCTGTGGTGTAACCTGACACTTAATTAGACAGTCACGCAGCAAGCCCTGGCCCCTGCCTTCTGAGGGCTGATTTATTTTCTTTGCTGTGCTCAGGAAAGTAGAGACTGCAAAGTCATTGGAGAGGTCAAGCCGCTCCTTCGCCTGCCCCCAATCAAGTCCTTCCACCCTCCTGCCTCCTTTGACCCTTGGAAGGGAGCTTCTCTCTGGAGGCCACACAGCAGAGAGGGGTGGCCTCTCGGTGTGGCATATTCACAGGGAGACAGGACTGTGCCTGTGGTTTCTGTCCCGCCCCTCAACATGGGTGCGGCTATGTCACTCTCATGAATTTAAGATCAATGACAGCTCCACGAAACGCTTTAGCTTGGGCAGTCACCCCGTAAAGCCCTGCTCCTGCCTTTTCCTCTAAAATTCCCTCTCAGAGTATAGAATCGTGGGAAAAATGCCTTGCAACTGGAAAACTGTGCTGTTCTTCCAACACAACACTCCATTTCAAGTCTCCTACGTCAAGCAGAACGCTCTTCTGTCTGGAATTCTCTCTCCTTGCGTCCTCTCCCTCTCCAATTCTCTTCAGTCATCTCAATGTTACTCTTCAAAATTCTGTTTGTGTCTCCTCCTCCTGGAATCCTTCCATGACTCCCCCAGCCTGGGAGAAGTTCCCAAAGTTCCTTATTCTCACTGCATCTGCTTGTACCGTTATCTAAGCACGTGTATCACAGTTTATTGTAATCATCGACTTACAGGTCTGCTTTGGGAAAAGTACTCCCTTAAGCCATGCTTTCCTCTAAACTCCACAACAATCAACAATCCACAGCACAGAAGACGACTGCTGTGATCAAATGTGGGTTTCCCCCCTCTCCACCAACAGCTGGCTCCAGCTGGGTATCCTCTAATTCAAGTCTGTCACTATCTCCCTGGAGACAGTGTCAGATCCTCCATGGTGAGGGCTCAGTCCCCAAGAAGTCCCCCTACCCAGACACCAATCACAAGTCTGGGCCTCTGCAGCTTCTGACCTACTGGCTTCAAATTAGGGTTCCCACGATCCCCTCCCTTTTGGGGCTTGATTAATATGCTGGCACAGCTCACAGCACTCAGGGAAACATGTTACACATTATAAAGGATACTACAGAGGACATAGATGAAGAGACATGTAGGGTGAGGTGTGGGGAAGGGGCGTGCAGCTTCCGTGCCCTCCCAGGTTGCACCACCCTCCAGGAACCTCCTCGTGTTCAGCTCTCTGTAAACTCCCAACACAGTCCTCTTGAGATTGAAGGAGACTTCATTACATAGGCATGATTGACAACCATGTAGAAATGTGATTGGACAAAATGGGTGTGATCTAAACCCAGCAAGGGTCTATTCAGATTCTTCCTGGCCTCTCCGTCAGCATTCCTTCCTCCACGGTGTAGTGCAGGACCCTCTCTAGAATTAGGGGCTGAGGATCCACAATCAGATTAGAGTCCTGCCTTGGGCAGGTAAAAGGAGGGCAGGAGAAGGTTAGAGAGAGAGATTGTTTCCTAAGGTCCATTGCTGAGGCCTCTAGCACCCCTATATAAGAAGGACTATGGGAGTTATGAGTCAGGAAACATAGACAGTTATATATATATGTATATCCCAACATATATAGCATAATACTATAAGGTCTTGTCTTCCCACCAGACTACAAACTCTTGGAAACTAAAGTAAAAATGCTGTCGAAGTGCCTAGTGAGTGCCTGGCACAGAGTAGGGCCTAGCTAAATATGCCTATTAAATAAATTAATTAGTCAAAGAGGGGTTGGAGGGATCCCAGCTGTTGTGTAAGATGCAGGAAAGGGGCTAGAGAGAGGCCAGGCTGACCACAAAGCGTTGGGCAGATGGGGAGGCACATGGTTCAGGGGTCTGCTTGGGGGCTCTTATGGGGGTGCCTAATGGGGCCCTTAGGAGAGACAATGACTGGAGCATTAGGCCTGGTGGCTGCTCCCAGGGTCAGGACCCCTGGAAGTGAGGAAAAATGAAATGATGGCAACTCCATATCCTGCAGAGAGGTGAGTACTGGATAGCAAAGGGGAGCAAGTTGGTGCATAAAGTTGGCCCAGGACACAGGTTGGTGGTCAGTGAGGAGAAACAGACTGAGCCAAGACCAAGGCAAGGTCTTTCAGTTTGTCTTCTGGGATGAGCCCAGGGAATCGTGTGAGGTTCCACGGGAGATGGGGGCCATGGAGACCAGAAAGATAAAGTCAGATGAAAGAGCAGAGCCACTATAGATGCCACTGGATACCAGAACCACATGGAGGTTGACACTTGCGGGAGGAGGGGGCTTGCCCTGCACTAGGATGAGAGCAGGAGCTTCTTGTGCCTTGACTATTGGAGTGAGATGGATGAACTGTCCCTGGAAGCCACCTTACAATGGCAAGACAACCCTTATTCCTCCTAAGTCTCAGTGCACACGTGCCAGTCTCTCCCTCAGTTTGACCCAGGTCCTTGACCTGTATTCACGCCTGGCTCCCAGCTGCTCCTGCCCTTCCTGGTGTTTGACCTTCACGAGGTTCTTCTGTTTGCCCAGCCTGCCTCACTTGTCTAACTCAACACTGATCTCCACTTCCTTGGCTCTGAGGACAGGCCTCTGGACAGTGATTCTTGTTATCTACTCTGATTACCAGCCTTTTGATGTCACCAGCAAACGTGCCTGCCAGCACACCCCGATCTCAGCATACCCTTCCTAGGGCTTTCTTCTCCTCCTCCCAACAGACTTCCTCAGGCCTGCAAATGAAAACCAGAGACAGAGTAGTTCCTTCATGTCAACACAGATATTATCATGATAGCACATAACCTGCTCTCTGAGCATTAAACCTCCTATGGAGCATCTGCTGAAGGAGGGGGTGTGGCTGGACATGCTTACCCTGTGCCCCACCTTTCTGGTCACCACCTACTGCAGTGTGGATGGACACCTGACTCTAGGGCAGTTTGTGTGTAGGAGGAGAGTTGGGAAACCAGATTGTCCTGAGAGACACTCAAAGGATAAAGTCAAACAGTGGTGAGAGGTTGAATGTTATGATAGTTACAAATGCAACTAAGTGGAGAAATCTGGAAGGCAGATAGGATTAGGAGATCTCCACAGGCTCACATAGAAGTAGAGTCCTCATAGCTGTATTGATCACGGTTGATCTTTTGGGAAGTCCAACTGTGTTTTGTTTCTATGCAATGCTCATGTAGCCCTTTACTATCACTCTGGCTTTTGTTTTGCTTTGTTTTGTTTTAGCTCATTTATTGTCCTTGCAACCAAAGAGGCTTGACTGGGAATGAGAACATGGAATGGAATATAAGACTGTAAGTTGGGGCTTGGGTGGGGAGAGGTCTGGAGCATCAGAAATAAAGTTTGAGGGAAATTTGAGATGTACAGGGTAAGTTTTGGAAGGACCAGAGGTGCAGAGAGCAGGTGCCAAGAATAGGTGAAGAGGAGGACGGTTGTGGTCTTTTGGATGATAAGAGACACCATGAGGAATATCTTGATTAGAAAGGAAGGACTGGGGTGGGACTTCTGTGCTGGGGACTGAATTATTCCTGGGGCCCCTTTTTTTGACTATTCCTTCATGCTGGCAAGGCCTGGATAAGCTCTCAATAAATGTTAGTGTTTCATGTGCCAGGCACTGGAATAAGAGTTCTGTACGCATTGCTTATTTAATTCTCATAATCTTTTCTAGTTTGTCTTACTCTCATTTCCATTTTACAAATGGTGCAGCTGAAATTTAGGGAGCCAAATCGCACGGCAAATGTGGTGGAGCCGGGATCTGAAAGCAGGCCTAAATTTGTCAAAACCCATGCTTTTTAGCATTACTTTATGCCGTCTTTACACATGGATCACAGTGTACTTTAAATCTATCTGATGACGCTCCTGCTTTCCGAAGATAAAAAAATCATACGGTTTCCCATGCCCTGCTCCTCTCTCTGTAGCCAGGTCATGCTGGGTCCTGGAGGTGCTTGTTGACTGCTCTCAACAAGTGCTGCCAAGAGGCATTACCAAAATGTGAAATGATTTTCTTTTGGAGGGGGAAAAAACATGAGTAATAAGAACTGGATTCCAAAAGCAACACACTTTGGACTGTGTGTTTTTTTCCTCAAGAAATGTTAAACTTGAAAGGGCAAAGCTTTTAAATGGCTTGTTTGAAGATAAGACTAATTTTTAGACTTTCAAACTTTAAAAAATGAGATTAGCATTTAAACACAAGGTTGCACACAGACCCTATCAGCCTGGGAAGATGGGATGATAGAAATTGCACTATAAAGGGAGCCAAGATGCATTTTCTCGGTTCCAGTGATGGTTTAGTTTCTTCAGTCACCAGCTTCAAGTTTCTCAAGGGAGGCAGGACATTTTACTACTAATACAAATTTAATTTCAGTTCCCTTTAATTTCAAAAGCTGTGGTTATCCATGGAGGTAGCCTGGGCCTGTTAGAGCTACTTACTTGTGATGAGAACTTGGCCCAAAGCCTTAATTTCCCTGGGCCTTTTTGAGTCTTTTCATCAAATGAAGACAATTATGCCTAAACTGCAGGGCTGCTCAGGAGGGGAAATAATAGAAGACATATATAAGGCTCTTTAAATTGTAAAGGGATCTTTAAATGTAGGGGGTTAATATCACACATTCTTCTAGGCTATTTTTTTTTGTTGTTGTTAAGGATGTGGTTTTGGCATGCAGATATGAAAGCAAATATGCAGATATGAAAGCAAAGCTCATTCATTCATTCATTCAAGAAATATCCATTGTTGTCTAGTGTATATTGTTCACCATTATATCTAAAGAGCCAAGCACAGTGACTAAGACCAATGTGATGCCTTTCCTTCCTGGGCTGCAGTCTGGCTGGAGACATGAACCACTGTGCTGGTGAAGTACATAATAATGAAATATCCTGACATAATTGGAACTACATGGTAGTACTTAAAAGTGTTTTCTCTTCCAGATTTGGGAAGTAGGGAATACTTTGTATTCTGTTATAGGTTCAGTTGCATGCTCCCCAAATTCTTGTTAAAGTCCTACCCCCCAGTACCTCAAAGTGTGACTGTATTTGGAGATAGGGTCTTGAAAGAGGTAGTTAGGGTAAAACGAGGTCATTATGGTGGGCCTTAATCTGGTATATCTGATGACCATCTAAGAAAAGGAGATTAAAACATTGACACTCACAGATGGAAGATTACATGTTCTCCACAAGGAGAACAGCAATCAATAAGCCAATAGGAGAGAGAATTTGGAAGGAACAACCCTGCCCGCACCTTGATCTCAGACTTCCAGCTTCCAGAATTGTGAGAAAATAGATTTCTGTTATTTAAGCCACCCAGTCTTTAGTATGCTTTGTTATGGCAGCTTGAACAGACTAACACAGGTATTAAGTAGACAGTCAACAAACATTTGTTGAATGAATGAGTGGAAATGCTACTTATTGAAGACCTGACCCATGACAGCAGTTAGCCAGGCTAAGAGTGGTGCAGGGGGAGAGATGGCTATAGCATTCCAGGCAAAGGAAAGGCCTGGAGGCTTGGGAGAGTAAAGTGTGTTCAGCATAACCACAGCACTGAGGACCTGGGGCTTGCAAGAGATGAAGATGGAGGGTAAGTGGAGTGGCCAAGTCATGCTGGGCCACGGAAGCCAGGTGAAGAAGTATTTAGAAGCTTCCAGAGGGTCCCACTGCCCCCTAAATGAGATGCAGTTACACGACTTATGCATATGTTGTGTTGCAACATACAATTCAATGAGGTAGTGAAAGCGGTGCCATGTCTGTCTTAGTTGGCTGTGGATGTACAAGGAGAAGAAAGGCACATTACTGGCTGATCCCCTAAAAGCTCTAATGCATTGGCTTAATAATAACTACCTAATTACCATGGGCTGGGCACGTGAATTATTTCTTTCAAGCTTTATAACAAACCTATGGGGTTCTATCATGATCCCCATATGACAGATGAGGAAATGGAGGCTCAAAGAGATCAAGTAATTCCCCAAGGACAAATGACTAGGAAGTAACACAGCAGGATTCAGATTCAAGCACCTAGTTTAGGGTGCAAACCTTAGAGTACAGATCTCTCAGGGTAGCCCTTAAGCCTCTCCACGAAGTGCTCAGCTCTGGCCAGGGCACCGCTTCTTGGGAGGCCTGGGTCCTCAGAGTCTGGGTTGGGAAGTTGTCAAGAGGCAAGGCATCCTGTTCACTGCATGGCATGTATCTGTGTGTGTGTGTGTGTGAGAGAATATGTGTGCACGTGCATGTGTCTAAAAGTGTGTGAGTGTGCACACATGTGCACCTGTGGCTGGATTACATAAAGGAGAGCCTTCCACGGACAGCAGCATTGGAAGAGTCAATCTCTCCCTGCTGGGATGCCGTGGCTGCTGTCAGGGAGAAGGGAAGATGCCACGGTTTGGGCAAAATCAGCAGCAACATTACTGGAAAGTGCATTGTAATTGTGCCAGGATGTCAGCAGGCACATTTTCCCTTGCCCCTTATCTTTTTATGCAGAGGGCTTCCACCAAGACTGTCTCTCCTGGCCTCTCTGCCCACTCCTTACTTCTCTCTTCCTGGGAAAGGGAGTGTCCCTCTGATGGTGGCTGTGGGAGGCAGTCTGCCAGCCTATGGGTGTGCGCGTCCTGCTCTGCTCGCAACCATGCCTATGCAGCCTGCCCTGCAGGTGCTGGCAGTTTCTAGCACCCCCTGTGCCAGGTGGGTGAGTTTAATTCCAGGCCGAAGTGCTGTCGATTAATCCTTTTGGCCATATCTAAAGCCATGCTCTTTTATCAGCAAAAAAGCTGATTTTTTTTTAAACCTATATCTGCCTGGTTCTCACATCTGTGTTAGTTGGATGTGGATGTACAAGGAGAAGAAAGGCACATTACTGGCGGATCCCCTATAAGCCCTAATGCTTTGGTTTAATAATAAAAAGGTGCTGAATGTGGGTTTTGGGTGCTCAAGCAATGGAGGGCAGAGATGTTCTAGTTAATTCTCTGACTTATACACTTCCTGCCATGCCCTGTGCATTTTGTAGAGGATTTTTCTCTACCCAGTGAGACTGGCGGTTTTGAGAGACTTTATGCCACCTGCAGATTTATTTTCAGTTATTTTCCCTGTTAAATATTTTTGATACCTTTGTATTAAGAATGCTGATAAGAGATTTGGATGCCACGATGACTGTTTTGAGTGTATATGAGTGCTGGGGAGAAGGAAGGGGTTAAAAAGGAGGGAGTATCCATTATCTACTGTCATAACAATGATGTGTAACAGACAGCCACACAGCCTGAATGCACACAGCAATAAACACCGGGCAGTGAGGAGGTAGCTGGGCGGCTGTGTTGATCCTGCCTGGGCTCCCTCACACGTCCGAGTGCTGGCTGGCTGTTGGCTGATCTGGCATGGCCTCGGTTGGGGTCTCTGGGCTGTCCCTGCTTTGCTGTGTCTCTCTCATTCTTTAGCAAACTACCCTGAGCATGGCCTTTGACAATGGCAGAGGTGCAGGTGTCCAAGGGAACATGTAGGGCCCCTTGTGGCCTAGGCTTAGAGCTGGTACATTACCACTTCTACCTTGTCATATTGGTAAAGTGAGTCACACAGGGTGGGGCATAGACTCCGCCTTTATGCTTTTAAGAGAGCGACTCCAAAGTCCAAATTGACTGGGAGAAATAAAAGGGGGCCTATGAGTGCAATAGATTGACCATAGCAGGGGAGAGAAGAAACGGGAGGAAAATGACAGGCCTCCCACAGGCACGCTAGGGAACTCACCGGCAGGCTGGCCTGGACGGAAAGGTGTTTATAACCCCTGCCCAGGACTGCTACCGGCTGGGGCGCCTAGTTGGCTCTGCCGGTTGTGTTTGGCCGGTGTCCGTTCTGCTTGGTCAGTGCCTGTGCTTCCCTGGTTGTTAAACCTTTTGAATTCCACCCCTGTTCACATCCATCCACTAATGAAATCTGATGAGATTTTAATTCCTAAAGATTTCTAATACCCATGCTCTCCTGTCTGTGGCTTCAGAGCTGTCTCTTTTCTTCCATGGCTTCCTGCAGTAGCCTTCCAACACTGCCCCCTTCCTACGGCCAGAGTTGCCTTTCCGCACACTCCCTCCCCCGTCAGAATTTCTCCCTGGATGTCGTGCTTTGTCTCTGAACCTGCCCCCATCTTCACCCTCCTCTCCAGTGGCCGAGCTACTCACAGCCCTTTGTGTTAAACCACGGGGCCTTCAGTGCTTAGAACCCTGACCAGCCTCACTCCAGCACAGCCTTAGAGATGGGGCTCAGGCATCCCTTCCTCCAGGAAGTCTGCCTTCCTTCACCCCCCGCCAGGTGGAGTTAGGCTCAGCTACTCCTGTGGAGGAGGACTTACCATGTTGTAGGGTAGCTGTCTCTTTGACTCTCTGCCTCCTGCTCCAGGCTGGAGCTTGTCGAGGGCAGGGACCTGTCCTACTTGGGTTCCTAACCGCAGTACCCCTGATGGAGCCTGGCACTCCCTACGTTTTTTTTTTTTTTTTTGATTTGATGAAAATAGGTATTCATGCAATTCACAGTATATTTACAGCGAAGCACAAAATATTCCTGCCTTCTCCTTCCT
This sequence comes from Mirza zaza, assembly GCA_008750895.1. Lineage (NCBI taxonomy): Eukaryota > Metazoa > Chordata > Mammalia > Primates > Cheirogaleidae > Mirza > Mirza zaza. The sequence continues at coordinate 21,228 of VSMD01141809.1, read as the reverse complement.
CCCTCCCTCTCTCTGATGCCTCACCGACATACACATAGCCAAAGGGTTCACGCAGGGTGCTAAGTAAAGTAATTGAAGGCTTCTGCTTTGATGTTTTTCATTTCAGGAAGCTACTCGAACAGAGGGTGATCATTGCTGTTAATAGCAATAATTTCCCCATAATCTGGTTCCCTGTCCTATTTCATCTTAACGATCAGAGCAGCTGTCTTTAAACAAGTCTGAACGGGGCTCCGGGGCAGAGCTTCCTGAGACATACTCTCCCCGTCTCATTCCTCCACCGAGGGAGCCTGTCTGAGACGGAAGCTGAGGGTGGGGGGCAGTTTCCCTCCCCCTGAATCTTCTAGAACACAGAACTCTGCCGCACCTCTCAACAGCAGCGCCGCGGTGCCCTAGGAGCAGAGGCAGATAGGGTTTCTGATCTCCACATCCCCTTGCCCCTACAGGGCCAGGGAGGGCTATCTGGAGGCAGGGCCAGACTCCAAGCGAGCAGGTTTCCTTTTCTTTTCTTTTGATCAGCAGCTGATAACATGGAAAACCAACAAGCGTATCAATGTCTTATAGATCCTCAGCTCGATTCGCACCCCTTCCCAACTTGCTTTACCGGAGGAAACGGGGCTGCTTCAGATGGTTTCACTTTAAAATAAAACACAAGATTCTACGCCCTGCGCATTTGCTAACCATTTGCTAAGTCTTCACTGGCTGCTGGGTCTTCGCGCTGCCCATCCGCGCATGCGCTCTGCGGCTTCCTAGTCCGACGTGCTCTCTGAAAGCGTGTTTCAGCTGATGGCACCGGCTCCCCAGCCAACCAGACCTACGTTTCAGTCCCTTCCCAGCCACCCACTAGGCGCCGTGACCTCGGAAAGGAAGGCGCTCTATGTTTTTTCATCTCCGAGTTTTAGTTCCTTATTTGTAAAATGTGGGTAAAAGCATCTACGTGGTGTGGTTGACCTGAGGATTAGTCAAGGCAATTGAGGGCATATAGGTAGTAAATGGCTGCTTCTGGTCCTTATTTTACTGGTGGTCTTGGTGGGAGAGTCTTAAAGATATGATTAAATGCACCTGGGCCTAAAATACAAATTTCAGAAATCCAATGGGGCAGGAATAATGGCCATTTAGGAACAATGGATTTCAACTAAACTCACCTCTCCCAAGTCACAAAGACACAAAAGTGACCTGTGGGTCAATGGGTAAACTCACCTGGGGGAGAAAAGGATACCTTTGGCATTTTCTTTTAAATGCCTTGCACCTAGCTAACAGCTGTTTCCAATAAGTTGATAATTTAGGAAAACAGTCAAAAATAATACCTTGGAAATTTTAGTCCTGCAGCTATGAAAAGACCTGCAGGAGGAGACAGATTTTCTTTAATTGTATCATTTCATGTGATCCATGGTGGGTTTTATTTTATTTTAAATGAAATAAGCCTTAAGAAAAATTATTGTTCTGCACACATATTTTTATATATACTTCCTGGTTTTAAAAGAGCTGGTTTCATAATTGAAGCAAGTGTAAAATATATGAAACAACACATGGAAACATATGCTGGTGCTACCCATGATGAGTTCTTTTGAAACCAAAAGTATTTCCAGGAAATATTACAAAATTTCCAAGCCACAAGAGGTTGTTTGGATAGGATGTAGAGACCATTTTCTTTGTCTTACACAATATTGTTGACCATAAATAGAAACAAAATTCTTATTTGTATATTCGTTCTTTTCTCACTAGGTTTTTTTGTCTTGTGAGACTAATGGGGAATCAAAGAAGAAAAAGAAATTTTGGAATTACAGTTGAAAGCAATGCCCATAGATAGGGATTTAAGAATGATAATTTATCATTCCCACCCTTCCTGCAAATTCTGAACCAATTGAGAAATAGACATAAGAGACAGATGGATGGAGGTAAAAGATCTGGCTTAATTGTTGGTAGCATTGCATTGGTAGGACTTGGACGTGAGCCCAAATAGACTTCCTATTAATTCCCAAGTCCAGGACTTTGGATGACACATGCAAGGGAGACTATGAATCTCAGAGTGAACAAATGTGTATGTACTCTGCCACAAGAAGAACCGTTGTCTCTCAACCTTCTAGTTCCCATGGTATAGACCAAAAGTCAGGGCTCTTAACACCACTTGGTCTAGAAACATGGACCCATGAAAGTCATACTCTCACTGCTCAGTCATGAGTCATTCCTTCTCTAATAGCAAGAATGAAGTACAGGGTGGGGAACATGGGCTAGAAGTTAACTCTAAGGTAGGCAGTTTCCTTAAGAAATACACCAAAAGAAAAAAGGAGGTGTAACATTAGGTATATTTTTTTCCCTTTGAGCCTTGTTTTTCTTATGTTACATATGAGGCACTTGAGTCTTTTTCTACACCAATTCTCCAGTATCAGCTGGTTGTTCTACAATTCAGTCATATTTGCACACTAACTACTTGGAGTTAGTGTCAGACTCCACAGGTTTGAGGGCTCAGTCCCACAAGACTGCCCTTACGTCAGAAGCCAGTCGCAAGTCCAAGGTCCCCAGGATACCTGCATTTTTGTTCAACTTGGCTGCAAATTTAGGGGTTCCCTGATATATTAAAAATGGGGGAAAACCAACACATTTTTTTACAGCTTAATAAATGCACAGGTACACAGAACAGATTGTCTCATTTCTAACAATATGACCCCACCAAACTGACAGGCTTCCAGCTAAAATTGAAGAAAAGGCTTACTTATGTTTTCGACTCTGAAAAATGAATATCTTTGTATTTTGTATCAAATATTTCTCAGAGCAAAATGAAGTACATGGATATGTTAAAAGTCTCTGGGTATGGAGTTGGGGCAATTTGTCAACACAAACAATAAATATTTTTATAAATAAAAAAAGAAAATAATGAATGCATGCCCATTTGGAGATCAGAGAAATAAGTATGCAAAAGTAAATGAACTATAAGGATGCAAAAGTAAATGAACTAAAGAAGCTAATATCCTGATAGATATTATAAGGACTTATAAGAATGCAAAAGTAAATGAACTAAAGAAGCTAATATCTTGATAGAACTCTAAGGACCTGGTTAAGATCATCTTTGAGGTTATTTCTAACATTTATTATTCACTTGTTTATTTAACAAATATTCAATGAGTGCTTCCTTTGAGCCAGACTTTATTCCAGGCAATGGAGATAAGGAAGCAAAAGACACTTAAAGTTTCTGCCTCATGGTGCTTCTGTTTTGTGGATCAAAATGAGATTTTCATATTAATAACTAATTGCGATCAGTATGCAATAAGTGTTATGAATGCTGCGGCTGTACTAAATGTTTTACATGGATAATTTCAGTTATGAGATTAATGCTGTTATTAACAAAATTTGAGACTCAGCAGAGTTCAGTTCCTGGACCAGCCACTAGCTACTAAGTGGCAGAAATGGAATTAGTCCTCAAGGCTGGTTGATACATACTTTTAATCTCTACTTCTAAGTCAGGAGTTTCTGCTTCTCCTTCTATTCCCACTTTTAAAGAGAAAGGCTGTGAAGTGTAGAAACCTCTCTCTCTTTCTCTGTATGTGAAATCAATTTTAAAATTAGCAAATAAAATAATTATTGCTGAATCTGGCTAGCTGGTTGGAAAAGTGGATGTTTCTGGCATTCCCTATTGGCAAGGCATCAAAGCTTCCGTCCTAAGGCAAGTTTATCCTGGAGACATTGGAACAAGCCATCCAGAGGAAGTAGAACATTTCAGGGGCAACATTGTTGTTGGGGATGAAAAAGGAGGAACTTGGAATATCTAGGTTTGGGCAAAGGAAACCCTGGATTATTTGTTTGAAGGGAAACTCCTTGTTTAGGGTTGGATCAGAATTTTTGCCTTTTGCCTTAAGGTAAAAAAGAAAAAAAAAAAGAGCAAAGAACAGTTGGAAGGAGCTGGGAGTGGGAGACGAAAAATAAAACCCACTTGCATGTTTTTTCATAACAGACCTCCAAGCCCAACTCCACTGAGGGGCACTCTGAGCGTTTGTGAGCGATGGCCTCTGGGTCTGGGGTGGCCGTCGCACTTAGCTGCACTTTACTTAAAAAACACTAGCACAGGTTTCCTGTTTCATGTAGGCTCATATTCGGTGTGAGCTGTAAGACAAGATGAGAAATGGTTGGGCTGGGTGGGGGAAGGCGTCGGGGAAGTGGGTGGGCATATTTTCCTTCTGCCATTCGCTTTGAACTGTATGCCACATGCTTCGTGAATTCCTCCCCTCAGGGCAATGGAAATAAAATTACCTGCCCAAAGAATTTCAGAGCGAAAAGTGAACTCACACGCTGAATGCTAGGATTGGTCCTGACATGGAGGTTTTAATGGGAGAAAAGAGAGGCACCTCTCCAGGGAAGGGACGGGGGCTTCCATGCAGTGGGTGAAAGAGAATCTGCATTCGAGAGCCAGGAAACCTGGGTCCCAGGTCTCAGCAGGTCATATCTAGTGTCTAGTGTTGGGGCTCAATTTCTCCATATTCAAAGCAAAAGTATGAAGATCAAGATCTGAAATTGTCCCTCCAGGGCTCCATAGGCTGTGATTTTAGGGATGCCTGTAGCTGGGGGATTCCAACCCTGGCAGAGCTAGGGAGGGCTTTCCTGGTTCTTCGGGGAGGAAACATGAGCTTGAGGACATGAATTTGGCAGACGAACACAAGGAGCACCTATTTCATTTTAGTCTGGGCGTCGGGCCGGGCAGGGGGGGACCGCAGAGCAGAGGACATGATGTCAGAGGCAGGTGCGGACCCTTCCAGGCACAAGGAGGAGTCGGGTCCTGCCCCTGGGTCATTAGAGCTCTCTGAAAGGGGGCTGCGTCTTCATCTTCCTTGTTTTTAGTGTGTGACTTTCTTTAAAGGGAGAAAAGATAATGGCTTTGGTATGTCTTTTCCAGTCTCCTTTGCAACATAATGAAAGTAATAAGAAAGGAGGCAAGAGTATAATCTTGATTTTCCTCCCTTCCTTTTCCCTCCAAATCTACACATCCTCCATTCCTCAAAAAGCAGTGATTTTTTTTTTTTTTTTTTTTTTTGAGACAGTCTCACTTTTGTTGCCTGGGCTAGAGTACCATGGCGTCAGCCTAGCTCACAGCAACCTCAAATTCCTGGGTTCAAGAGATCCTCTTGCCTCCGCCTCCCGAGTAGCTGGGACTACAGGCATGTACCACCACGCCCGGCTAATTTTTTTTCTATATATTTTTAGTTGTCCAGCTAATTTCTTTCTATTTTTTTTAGTAGAGACAGGGTCTCACTCTTGCTCAGACTGGTCTTGAACTCCTGAGCTCAAGCAATCCTCTCGCCTCTGCCTCCCAGAGTGCTAGGATTACAGGCATGAGCCATGGCGCTGGGCCATGATTTGATTTTAACATGAGGCCTCGTTTGGTGGCCTACAGGTTAGAGCAGGTTACAGGTCCAGGGAGGTTCACTGTCTTCGAAGGTCCCTGAGAGGGCCACCAGCTCAGCTGGCAGAGACCAGGCAGATTTTCAATCTAGGGCCTTTCCTTGATTGCCACGCTTCTCAGACTATTTTGAAAGAGACTATTTTTTAAAACGTTCAATCTGTCATGGGCCAACACTTTAATAAAATTCAATAAAAATGAATTCCTTAAGCAATAAAGTAAAAATAAAAAAGACGTACAAACTATACAGCCCGGTTTTTTATTATTAATTTCCATAGCCACAAAATGACTCTGTCCACTCTAATTGCTGTGAAATTTTCTAAATGCTTATTCTCCGTTTTGGGGGTTGGCCCTGGCCCACGGACCGTACTTTGAGTAAGGCTGGTGTGCAGTTCTTACTGTCCTCTTCCCCACCAACCATGCATCCCAGGGGAGGCAGCTGCTTTGGAGCACAGAGCACAGGATTTGGAGCTGCCCAGGCCTAGGGGGAGCCCCCAAGGGCTGCTGGTGGGAGCCTGCTTCATCCAGTCTGAAGTGGGAAGCACACGGCGACCCGTTAGGACAGCTTGGAAGAGTGCGTGTGGAGGGATGCATGGGCACCTAGCACAGCAGTTGCTCCACCAATGTTCATTTTCCTATTCTGCAGAGAAGGGAGAAGCCTATTGCACTCTTGCTCTTGAAAGCACCACTTTCCCCACTCTCCCCTCAGTCGAGATTTTTCCTTTTTGCCCCACACCCTTGTGGCCAGCTACTCATCCCCATCCCCACCCCCTGCTCATCTCCCCTCCCTCCTCCAGTGCCCTGTACCCCTAATGCCGCAGCTCACGCCTGCCCTGCTCACTACATGCTCCATGAGGGCAGGAACTAGATCTGTTTATCTGCGGCTGTTGTTTTCCATCTCTTAACAAGGTGCTTGGCTCACAGCTGGTGGCTAATAATTATTTGCTTAATAAAAATATAACATCCTTGTTACAAATTTGGGCTTGTAATGGGGGTGAGAAGGCAGGCTCCACCCTAGGACACAAGGTGCAGATCTCAGAAATTTATACATATTACCTTCTATTACCAGGACCCAGTTGGCCGATGGAAGCCCTGGACCCCGCTATTGGTACAAATGGGGTGCAAATTAGCCTGCCTGTCACCAGAGCCTTGGGCTCATTTTGTACTAATGCAGGAATATGAAATGAAGGAAGGAAGCTGGGCTGGGAGTTTTTCCACTGGTTTGCTGCATGACCTTGGGCAAATGACTTGTCTTTACAGTATTCCCGGGTCATTCTCAGAACTGGAATATTGGTTGCCCGTGTGGCCCAGGCTCCCGCCGTTCTCCTCTGAGTGTTAGGAAGCATCTCCTCCAGCCCACCCTCCAGCTTTCAATGGTGCCTTCAGTGATGTCACTCCCTTCCTCAAAAGTTGCCCTTGGGGTTTCATTTGACATGTCTTAACCTCTCTGAGACTCAGTTTCCCATAGAAAGAGAGCTAATAACAGGCTGTAACCGGATCATGGTGAAGGTCTGCTGAGACCTGCGATATATTGTTCTGAATGCAAGGGACCACCACCACCACCACCACCACCTCAGCAGAATGGAATCAGAACCCTGTCCCCTTGAAACTTGAGCCAAAAATCCTTCTTTTGGGGAAATTCAAATGCTGGAAGCACTTTAAAAATCTTTTTCCTCCATCCACACTTCTGCCTAGTGGCCTGGAAGGGTGCACGTGTTTTCAGCAGGCAGCTGGGATGTTACTCTGTGCCAAGAGGCCGCCTGTCCAAGTTGCTTGGCAATACTTAATCCTCAGGGTCCCACACCTCCACGCACACTCTGTGCTTTCAACTTTCAGTCTTTCAAAGAACACTTACAAATAGACTCTTGTTTCATCTTCAAATAACCCTTAGAAATAGGCATGGCATATGTTGGTCCTCCATAGCAGTGGTCCCCAACCTTTTTGGCACAGGGAAAGGTCTCATGGAAGATAAGTTTTCCAAGGACGGGGTGCGGGGGTGGTCTCGGGATGATTCAAGTGCATTGCATTTATTGTGCAGTCAAACTTCTCTGCTAATGATCATCTGTATTTACAGCCGCTTCCCAGTGCTAGCATCACCACCGCAGCTCCGTCTCAGACCATCAGGAATTAGAGTCTCCTAAGGAGTGCACAACCTAGATTTCTCACATGCGCAGTCTACAGTAGGGTTTGGGATCCTATGAGAATCTAATGCCGCCGCTGATCTGACAGGATGCAGAGCTTATGCAGTGATGCCAGCGAAGGGGAGCAGCTATAAATACAGATGAAGCTTCGCTGGCTGGCTGGCCGGCTGCTCACCTCCTGTCGTGTGGTCTGGTTCCTAACAGGCCACAAACTGGTACCGGTCCACGGCCTAGGGCTTGGGGACTGCACCTCTACAGCACCTGAGGGAACTGAGGCCCAGAGAGGTGAAATGAACTGTTCAAGTTCTCACAGAAATATTGCAGCTCAGGTGGGAGTAAAAACTCCAATCTTTTAACTCATGGTCCCATGCTCTTTCCTCCACTATACAAATATTTTTAAATGGCTTTTTGTCTTAAAATTTCCCACACCTGGCCTTCACTCCAAGTAAAACTTTTGTGTATAAAGTCAGTATTGTGGAGCTTGGAGGGAAATTGGTGGGAAAGAAATCTCATGTTCATGGGCTTTGATGCTAGACAAGAACCTTTGAACTGAGAAAAAAAAAATTCTACAGATGAAATCTCTGAAGAGGAAAAGAAAATAATGTTTTACTTATTAAAAAAAAGGAAACTGGGCCATGCTACCAAGATATTCAATTCTACCCTATTAATTTCAAGGAACACAAAGACTGTTGACATGAGAACTTCTATGTGGATATGAGAAAAATACATTCTATTAAGATTCTAAAGACTTGAGATAATTTCTTTTCTTGCTCTGGCCTTCATTTCTTCTTCCATAAGGTAAGAGAGTTAGTATATCACTTAGTGTAGGCTAAGTTTGGCTGCAATAACAACTAACCTTCACATGTTGTTAACTTGCAACAACAAAGCTTTACTTCTTGCTCTCTTGGATCGGCTGTGGCTCTATTGGAGGTCTTCTTTTTTCCAGGATTAGAGTAGAAAGAGCAGCCTCTCTCTGGGTCATGCCAGTCTCATGGCAGAGGGGAGGAAAAAACATGGCAGAACCATTGTTTGGCTATTAAAGTTTTTGCTGAAACATTTCTTTCATTATCATTTTCTTTCACATTTTGTTAGGAAAATCAAGTCAAATGAATGAGTCCAATGTCAATAACATGGAAATTATGATTCTTCTCAGGACGGGGCCAATAGGGAATGACCCCATGGGAAGGAACAACATGTATCTTGGCAATTATACCATCTACCAAAGTGGGCTCCAGCTATTTCCTGGATGTCTGCATTTGATTATCTCACCTCAAATACAACATGTCCCAAATTAAATTTATCACCTTTGTTTCTCACATGCTCCCCTCTTTCTATGTCTCTTCTCCATGGACAGCACACCACCTGTCTACCCCATCACCCAGATCAGAATTGAGGAGTTATCCTGGACTATTCCTCCTTGGTCTCACCTCCCACATCCTATTGTGAACTAAGTCCTGTGGATTCCACTTCTGAATTACCTCTCACATTCATTTCCCTGTCTATTGCAGACCACTGCATGGTGGCTCCACACAATGGGAGGTCTTGCTGCTATTTTGAGGGATTTACATTTCTCCTGATCTTTGCTTATATCTTTAAAATGCAAGGCTGAAGAATTCACTAATATTAGATGGGGGAAGATGTCAACTCTTCTTGAATGTATTCAACATTTCTTTTTCTTTTTTTTGTCTTCTACTATCATTGACCTTAACGCCATTTGGTCTATTTGAAAAATATCACCACTACTTCTAGAAGCCTCCACTGGTACATTTGCATTTGACTTGAGAGCCAGGTGGGAGTGGGCTGGCCTCTGTGTTATAAGACCTGGGACCAAACCTTGGCTCTTTGGCTCACTCTCTGTATAGCTTTAGGCTACCACTTCCTCCCTCTGAGCCCAGGTTCCTACCTTAGAAAATGGGTGTAATAATAATACATGCTTCTCAGGCTACTGCTTGTGAAACTGAAATAAGAAGTATATAAAAAAATTACCTAGCACTAAATTTGATAATTCAGTTTTCACATTTCTGCAGAAGTGCCTGCTCAGTGCAAGGTTGCCTGGTGTCACCTAGCAAGCACTGACCACAGGGAACACACTGATTATCCATTCAGTAATCAATAAATGCAAAATGACTGAAAGTCAGCTGTACAAGGCAGAGAAATAAGACAGACAACGAGTGATCAATTCTTTCTAGATGGTCACAGGAGGCCTTTCAGGGGCGGCAGGATCGGAGACTAAGTTTTGAAAGATAAGACAGAACTCTTTAGATGAGGAATTGGGGTTATTTTAGGGAAATACAATACTTTGAGCAAACGCATGAAGGTGTGAATACGTATGGTTTTTGGAAAACTAAAGTAAGTAATTGAATATAGCTGGAGCACAGAATGGAAGTGAGGGTAGGGAACAGGCTGGGGGAGAAAAGAGGTGAGAGAGTTTGGTCCAGGCCAGAGCAGGAGGTGGCTAGAGTGAGAGGCTAAGGAACAGGAAGTCATCCTGAGCCAGCGCTCACCGGCCAGCAGTCTGAAGTTGCCCCAATGATGGGTTTTGGGTGATTGACCCAGGGCCTTGAGGCGAGACCAACGCTCTCCAGCTCTACTCTCTCATCTTCCCAGTCCTGGCCTTGCTCTGCTGCGTCTCTGACTTTCGTCCCTTGTCTGAACCTTGAAGGTCTTTGAGTCTGAGAGTTGGAAGCAGAACACGGACGAAGTCAGATCTGGGTTTCCGAGGAATGTTCTGGCAGGATCTGGGGTAGATTCCAGGGGCAACACTGGCAGCCAACAATCCTGTTGAGAGACAGTGGTAGCAATTCAACTGGGAGATGACAAGATCCTGATCTACAGCAGTGGTGGAGGATACAGAGAGAATGGGATGAATCTGAGAATTGTTTAGGACCAGAATCCACAGGACTTGGTAATAAATGAAGATGAGAATAAGAGAGAGGGGAATTCAACAAAAGGTTTTGTGTGGGCAGACTGTCTTCTGCCTGGGAATCCCTGGTGTCCAGCCCTGTGCCCTGATGCAAAATAGAGCCTCAATAAATAATTCTTGAATAAATACATAAATGGAAAAAGGTTTTCAGATGGCTCCCAAGTTTCTAACTTAAAGAAGACACACAGTAGGTATTGAGCAGCTATTACTTGAATGTGAGCAGCGTGTGTCTGATAGTAATGAAGTTTTGGCCCCTGTTTTAAACTCAACACCAACTCCTCAAGATCCAGGCAGCCCGTGGAAGCCCACCGAAGGAACTTGGCTGGCTTCTGAGAAGCATAACTTAGAAGTGCTTGTTAAGGGGGCTGCTGTCTGATGTTTCCCTTAGGAGACTTGAGCTGAAGGAGTTCAAACACCGAGTTCCTCAGCTTTTGGAGATAAATGTTAGAGGACGTCCAAATCTGGGGTAGTCAGGAGGCTGGGCGCCTGCTTCTTGCTTGGCCCTCTCCCGCCACTGAAGCAATAACAAAGATATAACCACCAAGATAAATAAGTGCTCTGTGGATTGAAGAGATAATAATTTCACCGGCCAAATATTAAAATATCAAAGGTCCAGGAAAGGATACAGTTATGGGCCTTTGATGTGCCATAAAGGCCCATTTCATGCACCAGTTGGGAGTGTTTCAGGGCAAAGATGGAATGATATTTTATGTCACCTCTGAGGCATAAAGGGCACTTTATGAGTCCAAGGAAGCCACGTTCTCAAATAGCTGGAGACTGGCAGGTTACTAGTTTGAAATCCAAACACCAACCTGGATTCCAAAACAAAATTAATCCCAGCACCCCCTGCCCAGGAGAGGTTGCCCAGGTTGTCAGAGGCATGGAGCGGGCGCAGTACCCCAGGGCTGGGCAAATGAAATGCCAGTTGGTCCAGCCGCCATGGAGACTAGGACCCCAAGTTCCTAGATTAGTTGATGGGGCCAGGCTTACCAAGCTGTGGGGGCCAGGGAAGGACCTCCTGCCTAGGATATTGGAAAAAAAATAAGTGGAGCAACAGTACTAGGTTGTCAGTAAATGCTGCTGGGTGAATATTGAGTAGAAAGTGTTCCCTCATTTAGATCACTGCCTGGACATTCCTTCCTCAGAGGAATCCATCACACTCTGGGCCCCTTGCCTCCCTGGCTCTTTTTCATTGATATGTGATATAGAAGCAAGAAGTGATGCATGCTGGCAATTATTTTTTCATTGTCTCTTTTATTCCAGATTATAGGCTCCATGTGGGCATGGTCTATATACTTCTCTTTTGGAAGAACACTGTCTGACACGATGAAGGGACTTGCAAACAACTGTTGAGTGCACGAATGAAGGCGCCTCGATTGTGTTGAGGTCTGCACTAGATGATTTGGACCTGGACCCTTCCATTCTGATGCCACAGTCTCGTGGGGGAGACTGACGCCACATTGTGTTGAAATTATTCACACCAATACAGAGCCACATGCAAGACGCTATGGGGGTACCAAGAAAGCACCTAGGCAAGCTTGTCAGAGCAGGACAAGAGAGACACCCTGGAGAAATACATGTTGTAGCCAACATCTGAAAGATGGGCAGGAATTAGCCAGAAGGGAATGTAGGGAGTGTTTTCACTGCAGGAGAAATGGTGTGTGCCAAGTCACAGCACAGCCCATGATGGGGCTGCGTAAAGGTGTGTTGAGTGAACAGATACATGAATGAATGCTTTAAAATTTACAATTTCTTTTTCCAATCATTCATTCAAGGAGCTGGTCAAAAAAGCACTTTCCCACCAAGGTGTCACGTTATGGAATTGTGCATTGGCCTATTTTGTTTTTCTCTAAGAAAATATAAACATTTCCAGGAGCATGAGCAGGTTGATATAGAAACTTGGAAACAACAAAACAAAACAAGATGAAAAATAGACAACATACAATTGCTTCCCCCCTGCAAACACTCACAGTTCACATAGCCTTTTAGAAAAGAAAAGAAATTCAAGGATCACCTAGTGAGGTTTTATAGAAAGGACCCAGAATTTAAAATCAGAAGGATGGGATTCAAGTATCACATCAATCCTTACCAGATGAGTCATTTCGTGCCTCTCTGTTATAATTTCTGAGCTGTGATAACCCAATGAAAGCACTTTGGGATAGACAAATGAAAGTACTTTATTATTATTATTCCCACTCCATTTATTGTTTTATTTGTTTTAAATTTGACAGAGCAAAATTGACACCTCTCTTTTGGTGTTTAGTTCTAGGAATTTTAACACATCACCATAACGAGGATACAGAATAGTTCCATCATCCCTCGAAACTTGCTCAATGCTACCTGTTTGAAGTCACATCTCCCTTGCACCCCTCACCACTGGCAACCGCTGATCTGCCCTCTTCACCAGAGTTCTGTTTTTTTGTGGGTGCAGGATGACAGATAGATGGGCTCTTACAGTGTGCAATGTTCTGAGGGTGGCTTTTTTCACTCAGTATAATGCCTGTGACATTCATCCCAAGGTGTTGACTGTGTCAATAGATCATTTATTTTTATTGCTGAGTAGTATTCTATGCATGGATATACCACAGTTTGTTTAACCATTCACCCTTTGAAGGACATGTAGGTTATTTTCACTTTTTGGTGATTATGAAGAGACCTACTATAAACATTCATGGACAAGTGTTTTCATGAACATAAATTTTCATTTCTCTCGGATAAATACCCAGTAGTGGACTGGTATCATTACCCAAAGTTCGGCACTTGTCCCCAAGGCTACACCAGAACGAGGACAAGCGGTTTGAGGTGAAGGAAAGAGGAGTTTATTAATTTGCTCACAAGTGAGGAGGATGGCAGACTCCCATCTCAAAGTGCCAGTGTCCCTCTTCTGAGCAGAAGTACAGAGCGTTTAAAAGTTCTGATCAATCCCATCTTCGGCCAAAACGATCTTGTGACCTCCTCCTGAATTCATTGCCTTTGGTTAAGACAATCGCATGACCTCCACCCAGCTCAATCCCATTGTTTGGCTAAGACTTCTAGTGACCTCCACCCAGACAATTCCCTTGAGCCATCTTCTGTGGCACAAAGAGCAAAAGACAGTCCCCTGCCCCGTCTGACCCCTGGCCTGAGGCAGGGGTGCAGGTCCTACTTCTCCACAAGGAGTGGGGCATGTTTTAAAGAGACATAAAACATTTTTGTCATTTTTCAAGCCATTTATTCTGTTACGGTATGTGACATGCTAAATATATGATTAACTTTATAAGAAATGCCAAACTGTTTTCCAGAGTAGCTGTGCCAGTTTACATTCCCAAAAGTCCAATTTAGTTTTCAATAGAGGGAATGTGAGGCCCAGAGAAGTGAAGTGACTTCCTTTCGATCACACAGCAAATGAGGAAATGTAGGTAACAGTCCTAGAGTACTGGCAACTCTCAACTTGGCACCGTTTTTATTAAACTGAGATTTGTCACTGTAATTCTCAAATTATCCTTCGTATAATCCTTAGAACAACTCTTTGAGGTGAGATCTGTTTGTTTGCTCTCCCCATTTTACAGGTGAAGAGATGGGTGGGGAGATAGGGTTAAGAAGGAAAGGGACCTGCCCAAGGTCACCCAACTGGAAGGTGGCTGATAGAGTTTGACTCTAAGCTTAGTGCTCCCCTCTAAGGTGCACATTTCCTCTGATTGCTGAAAGTTAGAGCAAGAGGTTCATTTTAAATGAATCAACATTTCCACTCCATGGTTATGCTACGTTACAGGGGAAAAATTTCCATGCTTTCATAGCAGGAACTGTATGTTTATTAATAACTGGTCCTCCATTCCTTCAATTTTCACATTATTAAAAAGCTAAAGCTTGGCTCGCTTGTCATTTTCTTCTCTCTGCTTGGAATAATTTTTTTTTTTTTAAAACTGGGGCTGGGACTAGGAAATGAAGAGAAGGGTTTAGAGCTGGTGCCTCCTATGCTTGCCAGGCGATTCCACGATCCCAGCCTCCTTCCTGTCCGGGTATCCAGAAGGAGAGGTCCCTACCTCGCCTGGGGGAGGGAGACCTCGTGAGAGGGCAGGAGACCCGCTCGGATTCCAGCATCCCAGCAGCGCCCATATCCAGTTTCATTGCTGAAAGGTGTTCGAGATGATCTTTACTTCAAGGCTGCTTGTGTCGGAGGGAAAAACTGACAGATCACTTTCAGAGTTCAGCTTTTACGAGGGGCCCTTAGGTCTCTCCCAGGGTAAAGCTCTCTTCTTTAGCCCCTGGAGGCAAATAGAAAAAAAGGAAGAAAGCAAGGAGGTAAAGGAAGAAGGAAAAAGAGGAAGAAAATAATGGAAGGAGGGGAAAAAGAGATGAAAAACAAAAAGAGAAATGAAGAAAAGAGTTACAAGAGAGAGGGAGAGAGACAGAGAGAGAGAGAAGGAAGATTTAGGAAAGTGGGGAAGAGGAAAAGAAAAAAACACTTGAAACTAGGTAGTTTATTTTGCTTCCCTGCTGTTTGTTATAGATTATCCTAGACTGGCTGGAAAGGAATGGAGTAATTGGACCAAGCTAATTAGATCTTCATTTGATTTTGTGTTTGTTTGTTTGACTACTTAGTTTATAACTTGGCAGGGAACTTTATCGTATATACCCTGCCAACTGGTTTACCTAAACTGAGATTGAGCATGAACAAAATTGACATTAAATTTGCTGCATTAGACCACACAGAAGGAGGAAGAAAACTCTTTCAAGTAAACACTGATGTCAAGGGCGCAGTAGCAGCCCCGACATGGGGACCTGGAGGGGACAGCGAGTTGATAAACACTGGCTGGGCTGAGGGAACATAAGTGAGACTCTTCTAAGAGCAGCGTGGTACCCTTCTAAGAATCTGGAGTTTGCAGTCAGACAGATGAGTTTAATTCCTGGCTAGGTTACTTACCACCTTTTTGTGCTCTCTGAGCCTCAATATTCCTGCTTATAAAATGGGATAATAATGTTTATCTTATAGTGCAGAGGTAAGAATAAATCAAATAAAAATAGCGAGGAAGATGCTTAACAACAGAGATGGCTCTTGAGAAGGGCTTGATTTCCCCGCCCCTTCTTGCCTGTGCAAGCGTAACTGGGGAAGCCGGGCAGAACACAGGTACCGCGCTGAGGAGGACGGGCGCCGAGGTTACGAGCTGTGTCCCGACCGTTTATTCACCCCAGTTCCCATCAGAATCCAACTCTGGCGCTTGAGCAAGTTGCCTTTTCTTCCTGGATTTCAATGCTGAGCTAACATGCATTCTCTTGTTTTGGGCTCTCCCTTGGGGTGTCCTGCTCTGCTTATCTCTTTGACCTGCTCTCGCTGGGCCTCTGGCTTCAGTTCAGGCATCATCTTTTCTGAGTCTCTTCTCCAGACACTGGGCTTTGAGCCTGTCATTGGTGCCCATTTGGCATTCTCTATGGTTATTCTCGGAGACTACGCTGTGCCTGTTGGAATGCAAGCTGCTTGAGTTTAGAACCTGACTTCCATCTCTGGGGTCTCCACTTCCTAACACAGTACCTAGGTGTGTGACTCTGGGCAAATTACCTAACCTCCTGTAGCCTCAATTTACTCAACTGTAATACAGTACCAAACAGTACCTAAGGGCTAATTGGTTTAATACATGTAAGGCTCTCAGTATACCGCTTCTGGTACATAATAACTGCTCAATATGTATTCACTATTATAAATGTTATTATAAATGATCAAATGAATGAATAAATGTATGAATAAGACATGTTCCCTACTATTAAACAGTTTTATCTAGTGGGAGAAACATGTGTAAACAGCTCACAATGAAACAATGTGGTATTAAAGTAGAAATCCATTTAACATGTATAATAACAATAGAAAAAAAAGAGATTCATTTAACATAGGACTATTAAAGTAAGGATGAAAAGTCAATAAGCTTGACACAGGTGTGTTTGTGTTGTGTGTGTGTGTTAGAGAGAGAGAGAGAGAGGATAGTGAGAAAGAGGGAAAAAAGGCATTAAAAGTATCAAATACCAAGGACTTGGGCTACTGTGAACTGTGAATGAGAGTTCTCCAATTTGCTGTGAGTTACCAAAGCAGAAAGGGGAAAGGCCAATTTTATATTAAAAATCTTTGATCCTTGCAGTGAGATGTTGTCCGTGGTTTTTGTTTTTGTCTCACACAGGGATGTCAGTAATTGGCATTATAGGAGGGACTACTCTTCACTGGGTGAGACCATGCCACTTACTGCAGGACCTGGAACTTCCCCAGCCTCTGCCTGCTAATGCTACTGTGTCCCCCAGTCATTGTGACAATCGGAAACTGCCACCACACTTTGACAAACACACGCTAGGGGGCGGTGTTGCCCCCAGCTGAGAACCAGGACTCTAAGCCATCTGGTTCCAGCAGAAGAGGAGAAATTCCAGAGAACCGGATCTGGTTGTCCGGGGTCACATGACTCGATAGTGTCACAGCCAGGCCCGAGCCCAGGCTTCTTGACTCTGGTTTGGTTTCTATTCATGTTCTATTTCATATTTCTCAGTGTCTTGTGTTTTTGTTTTTGATATACAGTTAATTTTATTTTATCAACCGAATCTGAAGCTAGCCCACCCTTTGCATTTGAGGATTATGCTTTAATTTTCCAACCTGTAAACCATAATCTCGTATGGGGAGACACCAGGGAGAAATTTTCCAGTTGTCTCATAGGCAGAAACAGAGAGCCTCAGTGTTGTCGGAAGCTTGGAGGGTTCTGAGTGAGAGGTCAGGATGCCTGATTCCACCACCTAGTCTGTGCCAGCGTGGTTTCCTGACATTTCCCAGGCCACCTTGATTCAATGATTCTAAGAAGTTAGACAGAAAAGTCCAAGCTCTTCCTTCCTTGGCTGCATTTATCTAGGGATTCTGGTTGGAGTAAACAGAGGAGTGGATGAGTGTCTCCTTCTGTGTGATTTTTATCAAAGTTCAGAGTTGAGAAACTCTTTGTAGATGCTCTGCTAGGTAAGGAGGAGCCAAATGTTATCTGGTTCCCTTTGTCAGCGGGAGGATTGCCTGGGACCTTGGAGGGAAAGAATTCTGCATTTGCAGCTGGAACCTGACCTCAGCTTTTCTGCCTCTACAGCTAGTCTGTGTGACTTTGATCAAATGCAATTCTTCTCTTGGAGCACCACTCTATGAGTACTGAACTCAATTGGTTATTGGGGTAATCTCCTCAGGTGATAATGGGAAAATTCTTTGCCGTTTTAAGGCAGCAGACTGGCAGAACACACTAGTGCTTACTAAAGATCTGATTTGCTGTCTTCTTCCCAGGCACGTGGCTAAACCTTACTCCAGCCCCCTTGCATTCATGGTGGAACCAAGGGAAAGTGGGTGCCCTTTTGCAAGTGCATGCCCTTTTGCAAGATACTACATCCTCTCTTTCCTTTTCTGTGGCCATCTTGGAGGTCACATGTTGGAGGTGGCAGTGCCAAGAGATTGGAGGGCTCTGGGTCCTGAATCGCCATGAAGATTGGCCATGAAGTGGGCAAGAAGTAACTCTCAAATCTCAGGGGCTTAACAGTAAAGCTGTGCCAGTTATAAATATAGGTGATAGCCTCTCCTGACCAATGCAATTGCTAATGCAACCCAGCAGATTGTGAAAAAAGCAAATGAATGAGCACCTCTCTCTTTTTCCTTCAGCTTTCTATTCCTACTTATCTGATCTTAGGAGGAATATTGAAAATAATACTCAGAAGTTACTGATAATGTTCATTTTTGTGCTTCTTTATCCAATACAATTGGATTCCAAAATCCATTCCACCTGCTATAGTTTGGCTTCTTTGACCCCTCCAAATTTCATGTTGAAATTTGATCCTCATTGTTAGAGCTAGGGATTAATGACAGATATTTGGGTCATGGAGAAGGATTACTCATGGATAGATTAATGCCCTCCCTGGTTTGGGGTGGAGGTGTGGAGGAGAGTGAGTTCTTGCTCTACTAGTTCCCATGAAAGCTGGTTGTTAAAAAGAGTCTGGCACCTCCCCTCTCCCTCCCTCCTCCTTCTCCCTTGCATCCTCTCTGACCATGTGATCTCTGCACAAGACGGCTCCCCTTCACCTTCCGCCATGAGTGGGAGCAGTCTGAGGCCCTCAGTAGAAGATTAGCAGATGCCAACGCCATGCGTCTTGTATGGCCTGCAGAATCATGAGCCAAATAAACCTCTTTTCTTTATAAATTACCTAGTCTCAGGTTTTCCTTTATTGCAACACTAAATGGATTTTCCCCCACCCCCCATCACCCACGCTATTTGAGAGGCAAAAAACTTATGGTTGAACTCTGTTTCTAGAACTTACTCTATGTGATCTTGGGATGCTCAGCCTACAAATGAGAAATCTGAAGCTCAGAGAAAGCAAGTAGAACTAATAGAACCCGGGTTACTGGGTTATTGTGAAGATTAAATGAGATCATGGATATGGAGCATGGACCACAGTGCCCGGCACATAGAAAGTGCTCAGTAAATATCAGTCCCAACATTCCTCATGCTCCCTGAAGAGCAAAGGACTTTGTTTCCTGTCAAAAGAATCAATAAGCACAGAAAATGATACTTAAGGGGCCAGGGGAGAGGACTGTGGGCAATACTTGATCCTCTCATCCCCACTGCAGCCCCATATACAATCTAATTTTGTTGAGATTTCCCAGACTGGAAGAAGCATTGTTTTTCCAGTCTTGTGCTTTGGACAAATAGCTGCTCCTCTTCTCTGGGCTTTAGTTTCTCTTTAGAATGGCAGAGTTGGGCTAAATGACCTCCAAGAGCCCTCTAGCTCTGCTGGTGTGGAATTCCAAGTTCATGTGAGAAGACTGAAAGACTGGATAGAAAGGCATCACGGATGGGGAATGGGCTGGAACAGAGGCTTAGCAGTATCATATGACATGTCCCAAAGGACATAGGCCATGCTTCAAAGTCATACAGAAACGATTTGCAGTCTTGGAGCACATAAATAATCCCTGGATGGTGGAGTCATTTAAACACCAATGACACTGGATGCCACAATAGGGGACCAAGGCCATTCTTCTTAGAAACTCTATTAGTGTGACTATCTGCAGGATTAGATTCATACTTGCTTTCTTTTCCCTTTTTTTGTTTTATGGTCTTTTTTTCTACTCTTTTTCTTATTCCTCCTCTTCCTTCTCCTCCCTCCCTCTCTTTCTCTCTCTCTCCCAGCTACCCTTTCCTCCCCTCTCGTCCCCTTCCCTCCTCTTCTCTCCTTCCTTCTTCTTCCCCAGTCCTGGTGTGCCACTGAAAACTAACTGCTTTGTCATTTTTCAAGAACTTTGCTTTTTTCTACTTTTTTCTGATGCATGTGTTTTATTATCTAAATTCCAAACTAACTTCTTAAATTTATGTATTTTTTCCCATTCTTTTATTTAACCTTAGCCAGACCCTGGGGGTTGGCGGGGAGAATTGTGTCACTTTTTGATTAAACAATCTTGGTGACCTAATAACAACACTGATAAGAGACTTACTGGTTTATAAATTCAAGAGAGTGTCGGGCGCCTTCATTTTAACTACTATCGCATACAACTGAGGTTATTGAAGAAAGGGATTATGGAAGGGAGCAATTCTGGGAAATTATGAGAAAAAACAAGCTGAAGACAAATAGGCTCTTTCCAACTGTTGTTTATAGTCTTTAGGATAATTATGAATTCCAAGTTTTTGGGGACAAAATCATTAACTCTGACATTCCAATCGACCTTGAAATTAACTCCATTCTGACTGAAACTTCAGCCACTGAGCAGACATTTTTTGATGTGTAATCATGCACTTTTTTCCTTGGGGTAGAAAATTAACTGCACAATTTGGAATCATATGGAGAGTGTTACCATAGCATTTTATTCCCAAGGTGACCTTAATTATAATTACAGGGACATATAGATATTTCACTTATATTAGGTCTACTTCATTCTCTTCTCCTTATTATGTACTGGTTGAATATTTTGACTAGAAACCACAACACCCCAGATTCTTAGCACAGTGCCTAGAAAAGCTTTTGTACACAAAAAGTCAAATAATTTCATCTTCTCAGCCACCCTGCAGCATAGGTGTCACTGTCACCATTTAGAGATGAGATTGCAGTAGTTTTGGACTTCAAAGTGGTAGAAACAAAGATTCGATTCCTGGTCTCTGATTCCAAAACTTCTCTTTCCACTCTCATGCCCAGAAGTTCTTTCATCATTGTTTTGACTATCCAAAGTCAACATCAATGTCTTTCTTATCTTGTAAAATATAAAAGCTGAAAAGGGATCAAACTTCGGATACAGGATTACAATGATGTAAGCCTCCATTTTTCATTAAGAAAGCATTTCATGGTTTTATTCATTCATTCCCCATAAACTGTTATCTGCATTTTGCACGATCACAATCTTCGCTATTTTTTTTTCCTTTCTTTTCGAATCTTCCACTCTATGACTGTGAGCTCCTTAGGAGACAGGAACTTCATTTGTAACTCTCTATCCAGTGCTGAGCCCAATGTCTGACACCCGGTGGGTGCTCACCTGTGAGCACCTCCTGCTATGTGATTATGGTTCAGCTTGTATTTAAACAGTGCTTTCTGCGTATAATCATATGAGGGCAATAAGACCTCAGACCACTGGCTGTAGCTGGGGAGAGAAGATTAAGCTCTAAGAAACAATGGTGATATAGCACATCTTGTATTTTCCTGGTTAGAGCTGGAACCCATACTACTAAGTGAAGTATCCCAAGAATGGAAAAACAAGCACCACATGTACTCACCAGCAAATTGGTATTAACTGATCAGCACCCAAGTGGACACATAGGAATTAC
>VSMD01141806.1:0-59966 GCA_008750895.1 Mirza zaza | reverse complement strand
GATTGCTCTCTTGAGCCACTGTAATATCTGGCCTTTAATCTTGGGTTTTGGTTATTATATTCGTGAGTTTTTATTATGGTGTTCCGTGTGTAACACCGTTTTGAGTACTTCTTGTAGGGCTGGTCTTGTCTTGGTGAATTCTCTGAGACTTTGCTTATCTGAAAATGTCTTTATTTCTCCTTCATATACGAAGCTTAGTTTTGCAGGGAATAAGAGTCTAGGCTGGGCATTGTTTTGTTTCAGAAGAGTGAGAATGGGGCCCTAGTCTCTCCTTGCTTGTAAAGTCTCAGTAGAGAAGTCTGGTGTTATTCGAAATCCCAGCACTTTGGAAGGCCGAGATGGGAGGATTGTTTGAGTCCAGGATTTGGCAACCAGCCTTGGCAACATAGAACCCACAATAAAAAAAAAATTAGCTGGTTGTGGTGGCCTGTGTGTACAGTCCTAGCTACTTGGGAAGCTGAGGCAGGAGAATCAACAAACCCCAGGAGTTCAAGGCAGCAGTGAGCTATGATCACACCACTGTACTCCAGCCTGAGCGACAGAGCGAGACCGTTTCTCAAAAAATATGAATTTCAGAAAAAGTTTTAAATATTAAAAATTAACGAAAGAATAGTAATTTGTGACATGTGAAAATTGTATTGTTCAAATTTCATTGTTCACAAATCAAGTTTTAGTGGAACAACAGGCACACTCATTTGTTTACATATTGTCTGTGGCTGGCTGCAGAGTACATGGGGTGCTTTGCATCAGTGACTCAGAACTTAGCCCTTGAATAAGAATACTTTAAAGGTAGCATAAGCCAAGATTTGTATCTGATCAAATTGGTTTGCAGAGAAGACTTTTTTTTTCTTCAGGGTATTCCTTTAGTCCTAGTTTAGTTCTTTTTAAAGGAGAGCCATATAGTTACTGTTGAATCTTTCCTTTGTTTATTGACCAACAGTACATTTATTATTGCTTGCTCTCAGTTGTGTGGTGGCGACGGGAAAAGTGTTGTGCGAGCACATGGGGTGCTGTAGCTGAAAATAAAATGTGTGATTTCTTAGTGAAGCACCTTGGCCCTGTCAAAAATACTGACTCAGCTTTGCGGTTTTGACCATAGCAGTGAAAAATCTCTCTGTTTTACTGGCGTCCATCTACTTTTTTTTCCTCATTATGTTGCTTTTTAATGAGTCACATGTTTTATTTCAAGTAATATTTTTATTTGATCCTTATAAAGTCAATTTTTCTATATTTTAAAAATATGTTTTTTAAAATAAGCTAAAAGCAGCTAATGGCTTTTCTCTCAACTGTTACTTTTGTTGACCTTGAATTTACTACTTTTAGACACTTAGGCTAAATGAAAGATTGGAAGCAGTTAAAGACTGGTGTGCTAATGGTTAAATGATGTTTAGTTACTCAAATGAAGCACAAACGTTTCATCAGCTTTAGTTATTTTGATAATGATTTGTTACAGTAAAATGAATCTGAATTTGTGACTTGCCTTCTATAAAATTTGGTAAAACACTAAAAGAATTTATATTTAAATATGAGAGTTTTATAACCTTATTAGAGGTAAATATATATGTATTTATACATTGAAGAGATATACACACGTACTGTCTATTATGTATGCATAAAATATACATATTCATTTAGAAGATTGATGGACTAAATACATTAAATATTAAATGCCTTTCTAATGTTGTAATTTTACCTTTGAGTTGAGAGAATACTGCCAGAAGAATTTGAATGCTTTTAGTAACCTCATGACTTATTCTGTATCTAGCTTAGAAGGCCTAGTTAAGTTTAATTTGCAAATTACTAGAGTAGGTTTTGTAAAACAAAGCTTTTTACTATGAATTCAACTGTCTATTTTAATTTTTTCCATAGCAATTTTTGTGAGGTGGAGATAGTTTTAAATTACATAACCTGTTTCAAACATATAAAATTGCCACTTATCCCATTTGTTGCTACAAAGGAATACCTGAGGCTGGGTAATTTATGAAGAAAAGAGGTTTATTTGGCTTGCAGTTCTATGAGCTGTTCAAGAAGCATGGTGCCAACATCTAATTCTGGCGAAGGCCTCAGGCTGCTTCCACTCAGGGCACAAGGCAAAGGGGAGCCATGTGCAGAGATCACATGGTAAAAGAGAGAGAGACACACACACAAACATAGAGAAACGGAGGGAGGGAGGGAGGATGAGGTGCCAGGCTCTTTTCAACAACCAATTCTTGGGGGAAGTAAGAGTGAGAACTCATTCTCAAGAGAATGGCACCAAGCCCTTTATGAGGGATCTGTCCCCAGGACCCAAACATTTCCCACTAGGCCACACCTCCAACACTGGGGATCAAATTTCAACGTGAGACTTGGGGATTTACAAACCATATCCAAACCATAGCACCACTGGAACAACTACTATAAAGAAAAAGTGCATGATGTTATGTATACCAGTTTGCCCTAGTCTAGGAAGTCAATGCAGACTTCCTAGAGAAAGTAGTTCATGAAGCATGAGTAGAGGTTAACCAGTCTAAGAAAGGAGAGAAAACATGTCAAAGCAGAAGCCCTGTGGTAAGTTGGAGTTTGAAAAGTATAAGGATCAGCTGGTATGATTAGATTCAAGACTCTGAGAGGTGTGTTGGGAATGTAAATTGGTCAGCTATTATGGAAAACAGTGTGGAGGTTCCTAAAAAAAAAAAAATAGTATGACTATACATGATTCAGTAATCCACTTCTGAGTATATATCCAAAGGAAATAAAGTCACTATCCTAAAGGGATACCTGCACTCCAATGTTAATTTCAACATTATTCACAATAGCCAAGATATGAAAGCAACCTAAGTTCTGTCCACAGATGAATAGACATAGAAAATGAGGTGTGTATGTGTATAATGTATACAACATGGAATATTATTTAGCCTTAAAAAAGGATAACTTGCTATTTGCAACAACATGAATGGACCTGGAGGACATTATGCTGAGTGAAGTAAGCCAGGCACAGAAAGACAAATACCACATGATCTCACTTATATGTGGAATCCATAGAAGTTGAACTCATATTACCAGGGGTTGGTGGTAGGAGGAGAAATGGGAAGGTGTTGGTCAAAGGGTATAAACTTTCAGTTATAAAATGAATACATTCTGGAGACTTAATGTACATCATGATGACTAAAGTTAATGTACACTTGAGTTTGCTAAGGTAGTAGATCTTAAGTGTTTTCACCAAAAAAAAAAAAAATTGGTAACTATGTGAGATGATAGATACATTAATTAGCTTGATTGTGGTAATAATTTCACATTGTATACGTGTGTCAAAACATCACATTGTGCACTTTATATATACTTTTTATTTGTCAGTTATACCTCAGTAAAGTTAGGGGGAAAGAAATGAGAGGTGTGGTACAAAATGAAGCTGGGAAGGTAGGATGGGGTCAGATTACCTATAGCCATTTGTACCGTGTTTTAAGGAGATTGGTCCTCATCCTAAGAGCAATGAAATCATATGAAGTGTTTTAAGCAAATTCAAGGGTATATTTTGAAAATCTCATTCTGGTTGCTATCATTCATCAAAGAATGATTGTGGGAAGGGAAGTAAGAAGGCAGGATGAATCAAGACTGATCAAATAAAGGTGATGGATGGTAGCCTTCATTTGAGTGGTGTTGGTTATGATGATGGCTATTGATGGAACAAGTGACAGATGCCAGAAATATTTAAGAGGTTAAATTGACATGACTTTGAATTGGATATGGGGAGTGAGAGAGAGAAGGATATCAAGAATTACTTCCAGGTCTGGCTTTTACACTGTTCATGGAGATTATTGCCATTTATTGAACTCTAGGACATTTGTTTTTCTTTGTTGATAGAGAGATTGGGGAGGCATTCATTCATTCCTGTTTGAGTTTGATGAGCTGTTGGATATGCATGTCTGGAGCTCAGAGGAAAGATCTGAGCTGGAGAAATAAACTTGTGAGGCCCGCTCCTGATTACTTATTTTATTTTATTTATTTTTTTCAAATTCTTGCCCCAGTTGGGATTGAATACCTATTGTAAAGTGAAGCACTGCTCTCCCCTGCCCCCCACCCTCTTGATCCTTCTTGCTATGCTTTTCTTTCCTTCACAGCACTAACATAATCCTCTGGTTAACTTGTTACCTATTTTTTTGTGTATTGTTTATACCCCCTGCCCCCACTACCACCACCAAGGGGGGAAAGGGCAAGGATTTTGTGTGTTCACTGTATGTTCTCCATGTGGACAGTAGTGCCTGGCACTTAATAGGCCTTTGGTAAATATTTGTTCAGATGAATATTTTTGTTGTTCAAATGAGTATTTGTTGAATGAATGAAGGGAATGAGATAGTGAGTTAGCTTAAGATACGAAGAGGAACATTGCGCTGTTTTTAAGAGATAGGAAGAAAGAGTAGGATGGTTGCAATTGTAGGTAAGTTTTTACATCTCATATTGGAAGGATGTAGGAATTACTGCCCAGTGATTATTTTTTTTTGTAAAGTTGGAGGTAAGGTCTTCATCTCATGGCAAGAGAGGAGAATGGAGAAGATTTGCAGTAGTCATGGTTGAGTGTGAAAGAATGGATTAACCAGAGAAATGTAGTATTGTTACCTTGTGTGGAGTGCTCATGTGAGATCAGTAATGATGAGTTAATAATTAAACCAGCTTGCCTTTTCGAGATCTTTCTTAGGAAGGTGCTTGGCTGCTCCGGTGCAGTCATGCATGGAGAAAGTGGATAATAATAGGATGTCTGAATTACTAATTTTGGTGGAAGAGGAGTTTTGAATGATAATCAGAGTCCAAGATTTTACCTTGACAATGGATGACTAAAGTAATGTGAAGGAGAAAATATTACTGGAGATGACATGAGGGCATCCTGTTGGGTAAGTAGTTCTCTGAATCTGAAAGTTATCTAGGATGGTGACCGGATTTGGGGGAGGAAGGCTGTAAGCTGGGTGCCAAAGACAAGCACGTGAGGAGACTGACTGGGAGGTTAGGAAATGCCATCACAGAAAGAAAAGAGATGATAATATAACTAAGAGGGCCTGAGCATCATAGTAATGGGCTGTTTTGTTTGTTTTTTAAAGCGATGGTAGAAGAGTAATTTCTGGAAGTCACATAAGGACTAGAGAAACCAATTTTCTCTTGCTTTCCCTGAGGTAACTACCATGTGAGAAAAACAACAACAACAATAAGAAAAGACACACAAAAAAAGCAACCACTACTTGAATAGGCAGCAAGGAAGTATTGTTCTCAGGAAAGAGCCAACATTGTTTTAAAGTAAGGAGATAAACTTCAGAGAAAAGTTGGAAGATATAATTTCCTGATTATTGGTGAAGATAATGTCAAGGCATATTGGAATGGTTTCGAAGGTGGAGAGGCATTGGCAGAGTAAACTGGCAAGAGGGTAAGGGCATTCTGGGCATGGACCTTTAATAATAGATTGAAAGGCATCATGTTCTTGGTTTCAGCTGCCGTTTTTTTTTTTTTATGTTTTTATTTCACATAACATAAAATCAACCATTTTAAAGTGTATAATTCAGTGGCATTTAGTGTGTTCACAGTGTTACAGAGCCACCTCTATCGACTTCTAAAATGTTTCCATCACCCCCAAGGATTCCTTGTGCCCATTAAGCAGTCCCTCCTCATTCCTCCCTCCCGAATCAGCAGTCTTTGTGAGAATGAGGAGTACTGGACCTAATGACAGGTAGACGTGTTTCTCTTGGTTAGGATGATGGTGGGTGTAGAAGACACTCTGGGACTATTGATAGAGGCTCCAGAAACTGATGTGCTTTTGCTTCAAATTGTATGTCTGGAACCAGATTCTTTATTACTAAAAACAGCTCCTGCCCATCTGTGTTTCCCTCAACTAAGCCATTATTCTCCTAGTAACTGAGGTCTAAGCCCTGGTAGCCTTTTTACCCCCTTCCACAGTTATCACCTAGTCTTATAAATTTCTTCCTTCTTTTCTATTCTCACTGCTGTTACTTTAACCTGGGTCCTTATTAGTTTGTACCTGAACTTCATAACTAGTCTCCCTGCCTCTAGTTTCCTTGTCCTCTAATGACAGAGTATTCTATCTTAGATACGTAGATGCTGCTGCTTGCTATAACCTGATATGAAAGGCCCCCACAGTCCACCCTTTCTCATGCTGTTATCTTGGTGATCAGATGATATAAGTGCAGTATTGTACAACTGTCACTGTCGTTATTAGGCTTCATCCTTTTCCCTTCCCTACTGTTAACCTTTACAGCCTCAGATTTAAGTCTAACCAGTCTAGTCAGTATCCTTGAGCATACTTTGTGTTTTTTTCTCTTTCAGCATCTTTTTTATAGCAATTCCACTTCCCTGGAATGTTCTTCTACATTTCTTTCTCCTTATCTAATTCCTGCATATTTTTTCGAAGTCTTCATTTGTTCGAGTCTCAGTGACCATTCACTTCTTTGAATCAGTTGTAACATATGTTGTTTGTACCATTCATTATTAGCTTACTTTTCCTTTAATTATTGTTTCTGTTTTTTTTTAACTTTATTTTTCTTATCTTGACATTTAGGTTGTAAAACTTTTGAGGGTAGGGAAAAACATGTCACCCTGCACCTAGCTGGGTATTCTGAATATAAATGATTGATAAATGATGTATGATTTTGATATGATATGGCACTGAGAGAGTCACCAGAAATCCTTTTGGAAACAATTTGCTGCCCTTTCTCCCCAACCCCCTTTTTGTTTATTTTTTGTTAGCATGTTGACTTTTAGCATGAAATTGTAACTAAAAACAAAGTGATTTTTGTTTTCATATTGAACCTGTTTTTATGTTTGTTTTTTTTTTTGAGACGGAGTCTCACTTTGTTGCCCAGACTACAGTGAATGCCGTGGCATCAGCCTCGCTCACAGCAACCTCAAACTCCTGGGCTCAAGCAATCCTCCTGCCTCAGCCTCCCAAGTAGCTGGGACTACAGGGATGCGCCACCATGCCTGGCTAATTTTTTCTATATATATTAGTTGGCCAATTAATTTCTTTCTATTTAGAGTAGAGATGGGGTCTCGCTCTTGCTCAGGCTAGTGTTTTTATGTTTTATGTCTCATTTTCGGTGAGAAGATTTAAAGTTAGCTAGGTTATTTTTTCAATACTTAATATATTCCACATGATTAAAAAATAACAAATGTAGAAAATGCTATATTTTCTACAAATATATCCACTGGATATATTTGTGGATATATTTGTCCCCCAACTACCAAGTTCCTTCCTGTACCCCTTCTTGTGTAATACTGTTTTTAGGTTGTTGTATATCCCTCCAGAATTTCTCTCTGCAAATGCAAATACATATTCTTATTTTCACTTTTTTTTTAGACAAAGGTATAGCATATTATGATTTTTTTTTGTACCTTATTTGATGACTATATAATGGAAAATTTTTTCATATCAGTACATAAAGAACCTCCACGTTTTTTCTTATGTTTGCAAAGTATTGCATTATGTGGATGTAGTATGGTTTATTTAAGTAATCCCATGTTACTTATTCTGTTAATATTTGACTAGGATGAAGATAGTACCACATTCTTCTATAATTATGCTTTTAATTATGTAAAAGAGCCATAACCAAGCTGATCCCAATAGAGGAAATAACAATGCCCATCAAATTTGTGTTTTTTACCTGGCATAGCAGATTTAAATGAAATTTAAGAAAGATTATGTTTTTGAATGCCTGCCAAGTATTATAGAAATGCTATTCTCAGAAATTATAGCAACTTTTTAGAAATAAAAATCTTTGAATGTGACAAATCCCTCTAACTATGCATTTTTCTTTTCCCAAGGGAAAAGTAGCGTAAAAGTTTTGTAGGTCATATTAAGTAGATACTGTTTCATGAATTGCTTCAGGAGACTGGTTTAAGTTCAGTCATTAGAAATTCCAGTACACAAAATGTAGTGAATCCTCAACTGGATTCTAAGTAATTAAAAACTCCCAATAAGCAGTATTGTTTTGAATGATAGGGTCATAGCGGACAAGATGTGAAGACCACAGGTTTTTAAGTGTGTGTTAGGTGTTCTGACTGAGAAAGTCTACAGAGTAAGGTAGCTCTTTGTGACTGGTGTATAAATCAAGTTTCTTCTGCAAACTCAAAAGAGGCAGGAGAGGAAGGAAGGATGAAAGCTATTAATAGTAAGCAACAGAGTGGGAGAACTAAAATGGTAAGCATTGAAGTGATAAAAAGAAATTTCATGAGTGAGTGTAAAGCAACAAGAGAAATTCAGATAACACTTGGCTATAGTTAATCTGGTTTTTATCTTTTATTTGTTACAAATGTGTACTTATTCAATAATCCCAACACACTTGGGATTCATAGTACCAACGAGAATTTAAATAGAGGGACCGGAAATGTCAGTCAAGAACCAAACCAAAAAGTCACAGTAGCCCTTTGGCTCTTCTTCATACTGATATTTATTAATCAGCTAACAGTAACCATAGATCTTACCTTTATTTGACCTTGATTTGTAAATGCCTCCTCTATGCCACAGTAAGTTACTACTTTAAAATACTGAAATGCTTGAATGACTATTTTATCAAGTGTGATATAATTTATTGTTGCTTAGCTCAAATGCTCTAGGAAACAAAAATCTAAATGCAGTTTATATCTCCTTTTCATTTAACATATCCTGAACATTTTTCTTGTCTTTAGTTTAATTTCTAGAATTTTTTCTTAAGAGAGTGTATATTAATAAATCCTATAACTATGTCATAGTATATTTAATAATCTATTGTTGGACATGTTGGCTGTTTTCAGTATTTTACTATTCTAAGCATTCTTGTAGCTTAATAATTGCAGGTATCTATATAGATACAGATATGTGCCAAATTTGAAAGTCTTTTATATTAATATAAATATCTAATATTAATATTTGCTTCACTAATGTCTTTACATATATATGTACATATATATGTAAACTTGCTTTGGTATATTCCTCCAATATAGATTTTAGTAAAAGTAATTGATAATCTTATGTCAGAAGGATATTTTAAAATGATGGATAATCATATAAGCTGATTTGTAATGTCACTGAAGACTAAGTACTCAGAAAAGACTTTTTGTTTTTTTTGTTGTTGTTTGTTTGTTTGTTTGTTTTTTGAGACAGCGTCTCACTCTGTTGCTCAGGCTAGAGTGCCGTGGTGTCAGTCTAGCTCACAGCAACCTCAAACTCCTGGGCTCAAGCGATCCTATTGCTTCAGCCTCCCTAGTAGCTGGAACTACAGGCATGTGCCACCATGCCCAGCTGATTTTTTTTCTATATATTTTAGTTGGCCAATTAATTTCTTTCTATTTTTAGTAGAGAGGGGGTCTCGCTCTTGCTCGGGCTGGTTTTGAACTCCTGATCTTCAGTGATCCTCCCACCTCGGCCTCCCAGAGTGCTAGAATTACAGGCGTGAGCCACCGCACCCAGCCCAGAAAAGACTTTTTGGAATATCAGTATTTGGATTGGACCTATGTAGTAAATACTCTTAGTTGCCTGATCAGTGGTTCCCTCTTTTTCCCTCCTGGCAGAGTTCTGATTTTTTTATTGTGTAGGTTGGTGTACCTACACATGCTGCTATCTGTACCCTAGGAACACTAAGCTATTGTTTCTCTGGGTATATCACAGCGGGAAAAGGGAAAGAATTGGGCTCTTTAATAAGATCATTGGTCTTCCCAATTAAGTTATTCTGAAGCTGCCTTATCTTCCATACTTATTGATATATGAAATAATAAATGTCCTTGTAGTTTAATGCATTTTTAGTGGTGTTTTCTATTACTTGCTCCAGAAAACACATTGGTAAAACTTTGAGAAATGGAATTGATTTTGAAAAGGTGAAAAATCCAGCATGTACTCTTTGCAGTGGGGGAAATAATATAAGCAAAGGTGAGAATGTGTTCAAGGACTAGTAAGACCAATGGACATACGTAAGTTTCTCCTGCCTTCCATCAAAAAAGGGAAAGATAACATTGTCAGACTCTATTTTCAACATAAATGATTATCTCAGTCCTAAAAGAGTACATCTGAGTATCTTACCTCATTTTCTCTAGGCAAGCTTGAAACTTTGCTTTCCGGTTTAGATTGTGTTTTAAGTTCTTCTGTAAAAGAAAGTTATAAAGTTTGTTCAGAGAAACTAGTTAGGAAACACTAGTTTCATGTGCTCACACATAGTCCTGGTCAGTAGCATAAAGTGTTGGGTTGTGCTAGCACAGATTGCATTTAGTGACAATTTGCTAAATAATCTGATACTTGTACCTTCTAAAATACTTAGTTCTCCATTAATGGGGAGCTTGATCTTTCTCATCCTATTTCCCATTGGGATTGGGGTGAGAGGCCAACCAACATATGTAAGTTATGTTTACATAACTTATTAACTAAGAAAACAAGTATTTAAGCACCTCTTATGTGCCAGGCACTGTGTGAGGTCCTGGGATATGATGGTGAACCAGCCTGAAACAATCCCAACTTTGATAGAGCTGGGAGGACAGATATATAAATAATAAACAAGTAAATAATTTTTAGATAATAGTAAGTGCTAGAAGAATATAAGTCAGGGTTGTGATAGTATTTTAATTGGGGTGGTCAAGAAAGGTCTCTTTGAGGTGATATTTAAATTAGTATCCAAGCAGTAAGAGGGGAGGAGCTGTGAAAAGAATATTTTAGGCAGAATGAAAAGTTAAAGTATCTAAAACAGGAGTGAGCTTGGGGCATTCAGACATCAAAAGGAGGGCCTGGCAAAGGGTGGGGAACCTTCAGACTTAAGGCCACATGTGGCCTTCTAGGTCCTTAAGTGTGGCCTTTTGACTGAAACCAAATTTTACAGAACAAATCCTTTTACTAAAAGGAGTGCAGCAGAGAAAGATGAAGCTTTTTGTTGCTTCCTTTGGTGCTTAAAAAAGAACAATCTTGAAATCAGAAGGCTGCAGGTTCCCCACCCCTGCTAGGGCATGATGAGTAAAGGGCAGAGGACAAACTTGTAAGGCAGGGTAGATCATGGTAAGGAATTTAAGTTTTATTCTATATACAGTAGGAAGCCACTGGAGGATCTTAAGTAGGGGTGTTAACATGATTTGCGTTAACTGTTTTAAAAGATTATTCTGACTACCGTTGAGAATGTGTTGTAACCTCTGTTTTCTCAAGAGAGGTGTGATTAGCAGACATCGATAGACAATGTAAAGCTATATAGCAATGTATAAATTATTGGAAGCCCTTATCTAAGTTTTTCTATCTCATAGCCCTCCTTTTTTTTTTTTCTTTCTACTTTTGTGGTTTTTAACAACATAGATTTAGCAGTATTTCACTTGACTTTAGTCCTCCTTGTGTTTTTCCCTTATTACCAACTCCTTCAAGAGTAAAACCTTTTTATCTGTTTTTCTATATGTACTCAGTAGTTTATTGCAGACTAACTAGCCACTTTAAAACTTAGTGACTTAATAAGGATTTATTATTTCTTGATTTTGAGATTTGGCTGGGCATCTCCTCTGTTGGTTTTGCCTAGGCATACTCATGGGTTCTGTTTAGATGGATGTTTGGCTAGGCCAGAAGGTCTAAGATGGCCTTAACTATTAGTATATATCTGTCGGTTAGAGTGCCTTGGTTCTTCTCCTCCACATAGCCTCACAATTTCCAGTAAACTAGACCATCTTCTTTACATGATGATCTCAGGGTAGCTTTTCCAAGAAAGTGAAAAACAGAAGCTAGCAGAGGCACAAGGTTTGGATTCAGAAGTCATATAGCCTTACTCTGTCATGTTCTGTTGGTAAAAGCAAGGCCATGTCTAGCCAGATTCCAGTCCTTTCTTTCCATGGGAAGAGGAGCAAGTTACATTGTAAAGGAACAATTATGACCATCTATGGAAATAATCTACCACAGTCTATTCTCTGTCCACTACAGTTCATATTTCTCTCATATGCAAACACTCATCCTCTTCCCAAATTCCTGAAAGTCTCATCTGGTTGCAGCTTTACTCCCCAAGTCCAAAATCTCTTGATCTGCATCAGGTCCATATGTGAATAAGGCTCCTCAAGTTCACTTCCTCTGGTGTTACAACTGTTAAGTCAAGAGACCTATGAGCTAGAAAGACTGCTAAATCATTGATCTAAGTTTATAATGTAAGAAGCTAGATAAAGATGAGCAAATTTAACCCATAATAAACAGAGGGAACTAAATAATCAAGAATCATAACCAATGAAATGGAAACCAAGTAAGAAAATCAATGAAACCAAAAGCTGCTTTGAAAATTTCAATAAAATTGACATACCTCTAGACAGACCAATCAAGAAAAAAGAGAAGACACAAATTACCAATATCTGGAGTAAAAAGGGGATATCACTGCAGATCCTACAAACACTAAAAGAATAATAACCCTGTTTTCTGCCTTCCTGCACTACCCATTTCTGGGTCAGTATATTCAGCTACCTGCTAATTCTTTGAACTCTTAGTATCCATCCAATAAATCACCTTTTGTTAAAAAATAATAAGAGAATATTATGAAGAACTTTACGCCAGTAAATTTGACAACTTAGATAAATAGATTCCTTGATGTATCAAAGCTCACTCAAGAAGAAACAGATAATCTGAAAACCTCTATTGATATCTATAGTGGACTTTACTAAGTATTAAAGAAATTGGATTTGTAGTTAAAAACCTTCCTACACAGAAAACTCCCAAATCAGATGGTTTCATGGTGAATTCTCCTGAATGTTTAAGGAAGAAGTAATACCAATTCCACATAAGCACTTTCAGAAAATAGAAGAGAAACTAATGAGGCCAGCATTACTCTTAAACCAAGACAAAGACATTATAGGAAAAGAAATCTATAAGAACATATGCAGAAATTCTTAATAAAATATTAGGAAATGATAAATTCAAATTGAATGGAGCAATATAATAAAGGTTAATACATCATGACTAAAAGGTTTGTACCTCAAAAATGTTAGAATGGTTTAACCTTCTAAAATCAATCAGTGTGATTCACCATATTAACAGATGCAAGTAGAAAAACTGTGATCATTTCAATATATGCAGAAAGACACCATTA
Source organism: Mirza zaza (assembly GCA_008750895.1). Lineage (NCBI taxonomy): Eukaryota > Metazoa > Chordata > Mammalia > Primates > Cheirogaleidae > Mirza > Mirza zaza. Next base: position 46,935 of record VSMD01141806.1, on the reverse strand, counting down.
TGAGTTAAAAGCAAAAAACCAAAACTTGGACAACTAGGCATAGGAAAGAACTTTCTTTAACGATAGAGGGTATCTACTAAATACCTAAAATTAACATCATATGTCATAGTGAAAGACTGAATACTTTCTCCTGTGTGTGGGAATAAGGCAAGAATTTCTACAGGTACTACTTCTATTCAGTATATACTGGAGCTCCTAGCTAGTGCAGTAAGGCAGGAAAATAAATAAAAGGCATATGGGAAAAAAGAAACAAAACTGTCTTTATTCACAAACGACCTAATAGTGTTTGTAGGAAATCTTAAGAAAACCTAAAAACTCTTAGAACTATTAAGTCAGTTTAACAAAGTCACAGGGTACATGAAATCAATATACAGAAGTCATTTTTAGTTCTATATACACTTATACTAGCAATGTATATAACTAGAAAGAGGAAGTACAATAACATTGCCATTTATAACAGCATCAAAATAAGTAAGAATAAAAAAATAAATGTACACAAGACCTGGTGCTGAAAACCATAAAACACTACTAAGATAAATTAAGGAAGACCTAAATAAATGGAGATATATGCTATGTTCATGGACCAGAAGAGTCAATAATTTGAATTTCAGTTCTCCTCAAATTGACCTATAGATTCAACACAATCTCAGTCAAAACCCTAGGAGACATTTTATTGAATTGAATAAGCTGAGTCTATCATTTATATGGAAATTCAGAAGAGCCACAATAACCCAATTAAAAAAAAACCTCAAAATTGGAAGAATTATAAAACTTGATTTTAAAACTTGCCATAAAGTTGTAGTAATCAAGACAGTGTGGTATTAGCATAAGGATAGATCAGTTGAACAGAATAGAGTCTAGAATGACCCTTATGTTTATGGCCCATTGATTGTTGACAAAAGTGCCAAGGTAGTTCATAGAACAAATGGTGGTGGAAGAATTGGATATCCATATGGGGGTGTAGGGGCACCTTGACCCTTATCTCATACCATATACAGAAATTAACTTCAATGGATTATAGCCTTGAACCTAAGAGCTAAAAGGATAAAGCTTCCAGAAGAAATAAAGAAGAAAAAGTAACTTTGCTAAGGCCAAATTTCTTGGAGAGGAACCAAAAAGCATGAACAGTAAGAATATTGATAAATTCCATTTCATCAAATTAAAAACTTATCTTCAGCCGGGCATGGTGGCTCACGCCTGTAATCCTAGCACTCTGGGAGGCCAAGGTGGGCAGATTGCTCAAGGTCAGGAGTTCGAAACCAGCCTGAACAAGAGCGAGACCCTGTCTCTACTATAAATAGAAAGAAATTAATTGACTAACCAAAAAAAAAAAAAAAAATATATATATATATATATAAATTAGCCGGGCATGGTGGTGCGTGCCTGTAGTCCCAGCTACTCAGGAGGCTGAGGCAGAAAGATTGCTCGAGCCCAGTAGTTTGAGGTTGCTGTGAGCTAGGCTGATGCCACAACACTCTAGCTTGGCCAAAAGAGCGAGACTCTGTAGTTAGGTAGGTAGGTAGATAGACAGACAGACAGACAGACAGACAAACTTATCTTCTAAAGACATGATTAAAGAGCAACAAGATCACATTACAGACATGTATTTTGAGATAGGTGTAATTTGAGCCTTATTTTGCAACCCATCACTCCAAGACAGTGTAGAAAAGAAGGCAGAGCTTAAAGAGTCAGGAACCTTTCATATATAATCCTAACTACGATACTTGTCAAAAATACTATTTAGGGCCAGGCCCAGTGGCCCATGCCTGTAATCCCAGCACTCTGGGAGGCAGGAGGATCACTTGAGCCCAGGAGTTTGAGGTTGCTGTGAGTTAGGCTGACACCATGACACCCTAGCCTGGGCAACAGAGTGAGATTCTGTCTCAAAAAAAACCAACTTTCCCCCCCAGAAAAAACTATACACACACACATATATACTGTTTAGTAAATTACTTAGTGTTTCCATTGTATTCTCTGAGCCTGAGTTTTCTTTTTTTGTAAAATGGTAATACTATCTTATAGGATTACAGTGAGGGTCAAATAAAGATAGATATAAAAATATGTAAAGTTCTATTACTATTCTTATTTAATGTATTGTCATCATCATTGTTACTATAATATAATTGACCCTTAATAGGGCCTTGCCTTGAAAAATGCAAAATATGAAAAGCTTTCTCTTTTTCAGGATACCAACTATTATTATCTCTTAAGGAGAGTCTAAACTTTTTTTAATGTTTCAGTAGATATATAAACTCCAGTTTATTTTGACTTACTGATTTTTGACTATGGGAAGCAAAAGTGGGTATAGTCACATTGTTTTCCATTTCTCTTAAGGGAAGAGCTGCTCACAGTACTGTTAATGTATATGGTACAGTTTTATGCCAAGCCAGTTCCTTTTACTAGCATTACTTTTATGAGCAATTGAAAATTAAAATGTATAGATAATAATCATATTTATCATTATATGGATTAGCATGATAACAAATACCTACTGTGTGTCATACATTTAAACTATAATAATAATAAAACTGGTCATTAGAGTACTTTTTGACTGAAAACTTCCTCCGTGGTACTTTTTTAGTTGTAACAAGGTTCATCTGTACTCTCAAACATATAATTATCCACTGTGAGAAATGAAACCTATTTGAGTGGTTCCCAAGAATGTGTTAGGCACTTTGAGCTAAAAAGAGGATGATTTCATGTCAAATGAGACAAACACTATGGCTTCACAAATCCACTTGTCTTTGGAACAGAGAAAATGAGTATTTTTAATATCTGAGAATTAGACTGTAGAGATTCATCCATTATAAATTTAAACTTTTTATATTACAGAGGTTAAAAATCTTTTTTCTGGCCGGGCGCGGTGGCTCATGCCTGTAATCCTAGCACTCTGGGAGGCTGAGGCAGGCGGATCACTCAAGGTCAGGAGTTCAAAACCAGCCTTAGCAAGAGCGAGACCCCATCTCTACTAAAAATAAAAAGAAATTAATTGGACAACTAAAAATGTATAGAAAAAATTAGCTGGGCATGGTGGCACATGCCGGTAGTCCTAGCTACTCGGGAGGCTAAGACAGTAGGATCACTTGAGCCCCCAGGCATTTGAGGTTGCTGTAAGCTAGGCTGATGCCACCGCACTCTAGCCCAGGCAACACAGTGAGACTCTATCTCAAAAAAAAAAAAAGAATTTTTTTTCTATCAAGCACAACTGAACTGGAGGGTTATAAAACCACAGCCACTTTCAAAAAGCCAAATAAAGTGTTTTTCAAGAAAAATAGAAAACATTACATTCATTCTACTTTTAATATAAAAACATATAAAATTTTATTCAATTAATACAATATTGTTATTCATTTTAGGTAGATAGGATATGAGACAGTAGTATTAAAGAGAATGAAAGGAAAATAGGTTGTCATCTTCCTTCTGTATTTTTTTTTTAAGTTATTAATGCACCACCATTCCAGTTAACCAGACAGAGGAAAGACATAAGATTGATAGTGAGGGTAGTATAGCTGAGCTGGAAAAAGATTTAAAAAAAAATTTTTTTTAGAGACAGTGTCTCGCTCTGTTGCCCAAGCTGGAGTGCAGTGGTGTGATCACAGCTCACAGCAGCCTCAACCTCCTGGGCCCAAGCAGTCCTCATGCCTTAGGCTCCCAAGTAGTTAGGACGATAGGCACACACCAGATTACAGGCATGTGCCACCACACCCAGCTGAGTTTTTAATTCTGTGTTGCCTAGGCTGATCTGGAACTACTGGGCTCAAACAATTCTCCCTCCTCAGTCTCCCTGGATTACAGGAGTGAGTCACCACACCAGAGATTTATAAACTGGTTCCAGAGGGTTTGAATTGGGTGTCAACATTTGTGTACATCACTGTAGGCAGCGATAAAATTTAAAAAAAACCAAACAAACATTTTTATACAGATATCCTAAGTCCTTTGGATTGTGGTAATAAGTTATTATTTGTTATCCATACTCATTGAAATTCTGTCTTTCTCGTTAGCAATTAACCATTATTCTTACCTGGGTGTTGTGGCTTGTGCCTATAATCCCAGTGACTCAGGAAACTAAGGTGGAAGGACTGCTTGAGGCCAGGAGTTCGAGGCTGCAGTGAGCTATGATCACACCACTGCACTCCAGCCTAGGCAACAGACTGAGACCCCTATCTCATTCATACATAGTTACATACACACATACATAAATTCTTAATCTGTTCTAACTTTTCACTGCCTTTAACTCTAAGGAAAATTATTCTCATGCATACTGTTATCACTTGAGAGAGTACTTGCTATAGGCCAGATAGATTCATAAACCAAAGGTACCCAGTTCCTTAGGTCAGTTTCTATGTGATATAGAGTTCTCTTATTCATGGCTTTGAGATTTTTTTGGTCTTCCATAGAAAAAGAAGTCCTTTCTGTTTATGAAAATAGAGTACAACCCAACAGATTTTCCTGAATGCAGTCTTAGGAATTCATAGTACCTACTGGTGTTGTCAAAATGGAATCCTTGAGACTGGAGACATTGTCTTTGTATTTTCCTTAATATTTTGCACATAGTAGAAGTTTAATCTTTATCAAAAGCAAGACTATTACTTGTGTCACTTAGAGGCTCCCCCATCCCCCACATTAGAAAAGAAAAAGAGTAGTAAATGTGTTTAATGGCTAAGAAGAGCATAGATTTAGAAAGTGTGATCATTAGAGTTTTCCTGAAGGAAATTTCTGGGAAAAAACTGAAAATTCACTTTAAAGCATATGAAGGTGCTATTCGAAGGTAAAGTGTGTGTCCCCCATCTCTTCATTTTTGTCCCTCAGTATGTTTTGCTACTTAGTTTAGTTTAGTGTTTTCCTTGTTATCGACAATTGCTTTCTTTATTCCTTGGTTATTAGGTATCATCAGGGATGCCTCATTGAATCTCTGTATCTCTGTCATTTTCTCTTTCTGACTGTCCAAGAAGACCTCCTGCCAATTACCTTCCTTTAATTAATGCCAGGATAACTGGGTTTTGTCTCAAATTATCACAGTAGAGTTTTTATATGTCTAGTATCCCAGGCTGTTTAGTTCTCCATATTTCAAATAGCAAACTTTGATATCTGTTCCCCATGATGATGGTCAGGAATCTGTGTGTTAAAAGCAAAAAGCAGTGTTGAAATATGACCTTGTACAATTGAGCCTCCCTCAGGTGGTTTTCTTTATCTATAATCAAGAAAATTCATCTAATCGAAAAAATTAATATCTGTCCTTGCAGCCAACAGAATTTGTTGTGAGTATAAAATTAAAGCTTTGTAAGTTACAAGACCTCTACAACTTTAAGATATTGATGTATGATATTTCTAGAAGTAAGTGCAACTTAGAAAGGGCTACAATAAAATAAAATATTCACAGTTGTATGAAGCACTAAGGGATCTCTTCAGTCTCTTCATTTCTTTATTTGGAGTAGCCTCTTTATGGAAATTCAATTCACCTCTAAAAGCCCAGGGCACATGTCACCACCTACATGAATTCTTCCTTTATTCCCTAAATTAAGTGATATCACCCCCTAGAATGCAGATAATTTGGCACTTTTTGAATGGACACAATAGTTCCCTTATTTTTGCATTCTTTTCAGTCACTGTGTTTCCTGAGTGAAACATCTATCTAGATGTTATGAAAGTCATTAGAATAGGGCAGGAGTCACTCAAACCTTAATGTGTCTAAGAGTACATGGGGAGCTTGTTAAAAAACACGAGCCCTGGCCTCACACTTCAGTGCTCTGATTCCAGTAAGTAGGGTTCAGGCACTCTGGGTCAACCAGGCTGCTCTCCTTTTAGTCTCTTATATTTCACGTAGCCTTTCTGACAGTAGGTCTTTTGTACGTGATGATCCCTTTGCTTAGACTTGGTGTTTCCTTTCTTTCCTTCTCTAATGCCTATCCTTCAGACCTGAGCTTTATCATCATTTAAAAAAATTTTTTTATAGGCTTGTCAATGAGCTTTATCATTAATTCCTAAGAGAATCCTCTCCCAGTCTGGCAAGGTCAACTCTCCCACATTATTATGTTCTCATAGCACTCAATACCCCATTATAACATTTATCACAAGTGCAGCTTTGCATTTATTTGTATAATATTTTAAGTAATGACTCACTACTCTCACTACTACTCTCACTTCGTAAGGGTAGAAACTGTATATGTTCTTGTTCTCTATTATGTTCCTAATGCCCAAGATAGGTCCTGGAGCAGTCGTTGCTTAATAAATATTGAGTGGGTGGATTCACAATGGTCCACAAACATCTTTTTGACAAACATTGGACCAGGAGTTCTAGACCCGTGTGTTCTATCTCTGGCTTACAACTAACTAATAATTTATCTTTTAACTTTTCCATGTCTATTTTGGTATCTGCAAAACTGAATGAAACCTGTCGTACCTACTTCATAGGGCATTGTGAAAACCAAATGGGAAACGCAAAGGTACTTTGAAAAGTATTTAATTGTATTAAATAGGTACTGATGTAGGTGGAAGGCACTGTGTTCTGTGTTGTTGTTATTTATTCTATAACCTATAGGAGTTGTATTTCGTGATGGAGTTTAATTTCTACTTGAATATTTGATTTCTTGCTTATCTTACAAATTATATCTCTTACTATATATTGTTTAGGGTAGTGAATATCATTTATTTCTACTTAGGAAAAGCATATAAACCAAAATTACTTAAGGCTAGCATTCAAATTCTTTTCTTCTTTATGGTCCAGCAAGCCTTATAGTTTTAGTGCAAACTCCATCTTTTATTAATACAAATGGTACATCTATGTATTTATAAATATTTTGTGCTGTGAGGCATAAAGGGATTGTATATGTTACTTTAACTCTGGATAAAATGGAATAGGAAAACATCAGTTAGATAGATTGAATTGAAATACTTTGTTGTATTTTTGGAACAGGGCAAGATGTCCTCAATTTAGAAAACAAAACAAGTCTATATTTGGTCATTCCATAATTTTCTGCCACTAGCTTATTAAAATATATTTATGTTCCCCCTTTCTATTTTCTGTTCCCAAATCTTCCTACCTTCACCCTTTTCATTCTTTCAATTTTTCTTTTTAACTTCAACAATCTGGGTTGCAGAGGAAAAAAAACCTGGCACTTAATCAAGAACATGATCTCATTGCTTTCAATGGCTTAGAAAAGAAACATTTTAAAGCAGTTGAAAGATTTCACTTTGGAAAGTAGGTACTGCATAACTAAGTGTGTTGGTTCCCAGCAGAGCCTTGAGTAACCTCTTTCCAGCCATCCTCATGTTTTTTTCTCTTCTACTTCCTGTTCAGTGAGCAATAGCCTAAGTTTTAAAAAAATCCAGTAAGACTTTCCTTTTGGCTCTCTTGCCAGAGTATTGTTTTCTGTTCTTTCACTCCTCTATATAATACTTCTATGTTTTTGTAAGATGATTGTTTCTAGACTTCATCACTTATAGATAGAAATGGAGTATAACTTGTAGTTTCCTCCTGCTTACACAAAACTCCCACCTCTTTCAGAGTCCTCTTCAATATTTTTGGGAGCCCTTGAATGGAATGACACATGTATTCAGGTGCAAAAGTGAATCTCCTTTCCCTCCAGCCTTCTTGAGGAATCGATCCTCCCTCAAGCCACCCCCTCATGGTACAGCATCACTGCCACTGCTCTTGGGTCCTGTGTGAGGGATGGTAGCAGTGCAGGGAATGCAGTGCTTCACAGCTGCCTGTCTTCAGGAGCACAGGAGGTACAGGACTGAATTAGAGAGCTGTCTTTTTCCCTGTTTGCCACCGTTTGTCCCCAGGTCCCAGAGTGGCAGAGTTTGTGCTCACAGTTTCTCTTGAAAAGGTTTCTTATCTTTTGGATCTACCCTTTTACTCCTTCTGGGCTCACAACCAGTTAAAGAGCCAGATGGAAGAAGACACTGTGCCATTGCTTCCATTGTCCTTACTTCATCTCACTCTCCTGCCCACCCCTCTATTCCTTCCCCAGGTTCCTGATGAAATCTTCAGCTACAAGGCAAAATGCCATATATGTGGAGGGAGGGGGTAATTGATGTACCAGTTCTGATAGTTGTTGAATTCTTAATTATACCTAGAATCAGCTCAGCCAACTTGTTATATTTAAAAAAAATTTTTTTTAATAAGTACCCATTTACCTGCTATAAAATTCAAAAGGTATAGAAATGTGTGTAATGACCTTGTCACCTCCATCCCTCAGTTATCAGGTTCCCCTCCCGAGGGAATTAATACTACCAGTTTCTTCTGTATCCTTCCAGAAATTCTTTATACATGTGTAAAAACAAATCTCTATATAGTTATTTGTATATTCTTCCCTACTTTCCTCCTCCTGCTGTTCCTTCACAACTGACATAATATGTACACTGTGCTCTTCCTTGTTCTTTTCACTTAGAGTTTGTTTTACATTGGCACATAAGGAATTTCCACATTATTTTTTATGGCCACATTGATGAATGTATGGTTATACTGTAACTTATTTGTGCAGTCCCCTAATGGTGGCTATTTAGGTTGTTTCTGATCTTTCGGTATTACACATAATGGTGGGAAGAATACTGAACATAAGTTATTTTCCTTATGAACATATCTATAAGGTAAATCTCCAGTACTGGAATTGCTAGGTTAAAGGTTATGTGCATTGTAATTTGGATCTGCTATAAAATTTTTAGTTACCAAACCCTGAGAGTCTTTGTTTGTTTGGGTTTTGGTTTTAATTTTGATTCCTAGCTTATACTCCAGACTCCTCCTTTGGTGAACTAGCTGCATCACCATCTGCTTTTCATGATTAATAAAGCAGTGTCCAGGCAATATAAATAAGTGGGCTAGGTATAAGGGAAAAAAGTAGATTTTGTATCACACTGTGAGGGACATAAAATTTCTTCTCTATCCTTTTAGGGTCTCCAACTGGGCCTAAGAATTAAACTGATATAACACAGATTAACAAGAGAAAAGTATACGATATTTACTTAGTAATTTTTACATGTACGTTGGAGCCCGTAAGAATAATGAAGACCCAAGGAAGCAGTTAGGGCCAAAAGCTTATATACTGGGTTGGACAAAGAGTAGTAAATTGTGAAATTATGACAGGACAAAGGGGTTTGGGCTAGGGCGGTTAATTGTGGAAAAGTGACTAGGCAGATAAGGGTTAGTTTAACAAGGTTTGTTTGTGCAGATTTTTTTTTTTTTTGTCCTCGACTCCCAGTCTCTGGTGATAAGAATGTCTTCCTTCCTCTTGGTACAGGGAGGGCACCTTTCACATGGGAATTTTATCTTCTTTCAGGAAGAAAAGGAAGGTCACAGTGCCCTTCTTGCATCTGCTGTTTTTCAAGCACATTTAACTCAAAATAATCAATATGGCAAAAGCAACATATTTTGGGGTGGCATGCTCTGAACCCTGTGAATGCTTTTCACAGGCATAAGTATAAAAAATTATGTCTCTATTATGGGACAAACCACAGTATAAGCTTCAGTGATAAGGGACAGCTAATATTTGGTGTCTAGAGATGGTAGGGTGATTACTGTCACTCTGCCCTATGATGAACTAGAGGGTACGTGTCCTTTATCAAGGATTACATGAGGGATTACACACTCAGTGGTGACAGGTGCTGCAGTTTTTTTCCTATAAAAACAAAAGCCTCTATGTGCAATCTCACAACTTTTAAATACTGTTAAACAAAATACATCCCTAGGATTGATCTAACCCCCTGAGCCACCAGTTTATGACCTTTACTGTTGTACGTACAGAGGCAGCTCCTTGGTGTTTCTCCAGACTTTCTACATATTCTATTAGATCATTAAATATGAAATGTCCGATTTCAAATTAAAAGTTTAGTTGATTATATCTCAAACAAGAAGCAGTATAATTAATCAAAGTATGTGCCTTAAATTATCAACACAGTTTTGCCATTTTAATGGTAGCTCCCTTATGCCAGCAGCCAAGAAGCCTGGAGAATGAGTGGTGAGGAAATCATGAAAGGCATTTTTCACAGCTTGTTGAGAATTGAATATTTTTCCTTGCAAGAAGGGGTCCAAAGCCTGAAAGAAGTGGTAGTCAGTTGGTGCAAGATCTGGTGAATATGGTAGATGACAGAGAGTTTCCAAGTCCAGCTTCCGTAATTTGAGCATCATTGTTTTTTGTGACATGTGGTCTTATAAGAGATTTGGCCTGTCTCTACTGACCAGTCTTGGCTGCTTCATCACATGCATCCTCATCATTTTATCCAATGGGTTGCAGTAGACATCCGCTATAATAGATTGACCAGGTTTCATGAAGCTGTAGTGGATAATACCAGTGCTGGACCACCAAACAGACACTGTTAGGTTTTTTTGCTGCATGTTCAGTTTTGGACTATGTTCAGCACTTCATTTTTATCCAACCATTGTGCTGAATCCTTGTGATTGACAAAAAGAATCCATTTTTATCACATGTAACAATACAGTATAGAAATGGTTCGCCTTTGTGTCATGACAGCAAAGAAAGGCAAGTTTCAAGATGATTTCTCTTCTGATACTTGTTTAATTCATGTGGAACCCATCTATCCAGCTTCTTTACCTTGCTGATTTGTTTCAAATGGTCCAATATTGTTGGAATAGTAATGGCAAACCTTGCTGCTAATTCAAGTGTAGGTTGTGATGGATTTGCTTCCAGTACAGCTTTTGGCTCATCATTATCCACCTTGGTCTCAGGTTGCCCACATGGTTCATTTTCAGTAAAATCACCGGAATGGAACTTCTCAAACCATAGACATTTTGTGTGTTCATTAGCCACATCCTTCCCAAAAGCTTTGTTGATTTTTGCAGCTGTCTGCGCTGCATTGGTTCCATGATGGAACTCATATTCAAAAATAACACAAATTTTTGACTTATCCATGGTTTCACAAAAATTGCTCTTGAAAAAAATGTGAAAGATAATCACAAGCCAAAATATGCATTTGGAAGAATGAGGATGTACCTTCACTATAAAAAACAACAAAAAGGCCGGGCACGGTGGCTCAAGCCTGTAATCCTAGCTCTCTGGGAGGCCGAGGTGGGCGGATCCTTTGAGCTCAGGAGTTCGAGACCCGCCTGAGCAAGAGCGAGACCCCATCTCTACTATAAATAGAAAGAAATTAATTGGCCAACTAAAATATATATAGAAAAAATTAGCCGGGCATGGTGGCGCATGCCTGTAGTCCCAGCTACTCGGGAGGCTGAGGCAGGAGGATTGCTTGAGCCCAGGAGTTTGAGGTTGCTGTGAGCTAGGCTGACGCCAGGGCACTCACTCTAGCCTGGGCAATAAAGTGAAACTCTGTCTCAAAAAAAAATAAAAATAAAAATAAAAAACAACAACAACAACAAAACAAAAACCCAAGAAGTGTCAAAGTGAAATATCAGAGGTATCAACTGTCAAACTTAGTACTTAAGGAAATCGGACATTCCATACTTAATAACATAATAGTTCCTCCTCAGGTGTCAGCTGGATATTTCCTCTAGATGCTCCACTGATTTTTAAATACTCAGTTCTACCTAGGATCATTGTCTAACTTCTGAAATCTTTATTTGGAGTTTCCTTTGCCCTTGATGTTTTCTAGTCACAACGTACAGAATCATGAAATTCTAATATCACATTTCATTTAGTCACCATATCCTATAACTGCAACAAGTGTTTTTATTTTGGGGTTGTAGACTGTTAAAATTTTAGCAGCTAGGAGGAGAAAATACTGATATTCATTATGTTCTTTCTGTGATCTCTCTACCAAGATTCTTTCTAGACTCTGGTCATTATTTGAAGGGGCAGGGGGTGATCATAGATATCAATAAAATATTAAAGTTTAGCAAGACAAGTTTTTGTCTGAAGTCATTCATAGCATTCTTTGAATGTGGTTTGTTTGTTCTATGAGGTGTTGGAAAAGGAATTAATAACTTGAGCCAATCTCCAAGCATTGGATTCTTCTTCCCATGGGGTCAAAAATCTTACCTGGTAGGTCTCCCATCTTTATTTCATTCTTCAGAAATTCCCACTGGAGAGGGTTGTACAGTTGTCATTATCATCTTTTCCCACTCTCTTGTCAGAGATTTCAGACCTTGTTCCCAGTCCAGCAAAGGTGATTCTGCAGCTTTGGGGAGGAAAAAAGGAATTCCTTCAAGTTGATTAGAAACTACGGCCTTTGATGCTTTTTCTCAAATAGTCAAAGTCATTTATTTATAATTAGAGTATTAATTAAAAAGTTTGTTAGAGATGCTGTAAAAAGCTGAAGTTTGGAAAGAAACTTGGGACAGTGGGTCCCTGCAGTTGCTGAGGGAGAGCAAGCCTTGTGGGAGCAGTTCTTGGCTTGGCTGAGAGCTGCCTGCTTAGCTCTGGATTTCTGCACACTCATGTAACAACTTTCTCATGGTAGCTTGATTCTCCAAATAAACTCCCCCCCTAGAAAGCAAATGTTCTCAATACAGTGTTATTGTTGTTTTGATACAAATACTATCTCTTGTGACTTTATACTCCTTAAATCAGGTTTCCCTTAGGATGTGATAACTTTTAGAAAGATTGACTTACAGGGGAACACGGGAGCTAACATTTCTAGTTGCCTACTTCAGGAACCTTTTTATCTTTATGTTATTTAGTTCTCATAGTGATCCCTTGAGGTAAATATATTATTGTACACAATTTACAGAAGAGGAAACTAAGGCTTAGCAAGATTAAGAAATTTGTGCAAGATCAAACTGCTAATAAGTGGTAGAACCTGAGATTTCAAACACAAGTCTTGCTTCAAATCTCTTATTCTTTGTGTTATTCCATTCTACTCTCAGTTTTGCGTTTTAGAAAGATAACTGTTAACTATGTATAACAAGAATAAGACAGGAGGTAGGGAGAGCAGCTGGAAACCATTGCATTGGTACAGCAGAAATAAGGTCTCAAGTAAAATAGCAGCAATGGGCTTGGAGACGTTTGGGATAAAAGAATCTGATAAGGAGAGGGGGGCAGTTGGTACCACTTGGTTTAGTGTATGTTTGTGTTTTGTTTTAGTTCACCATATAAAGAATGATTTTTTTCCAGCTGTGAATTTCAGTTTAAAATGATGACCTATCTATTATATTTTGAATTTAACACTTAGTATTTTGGGATATGGAATAAAGTATAAAGGCAGAATTTTAAGAATCTATCATTCTTTGCCTTTTATAGGGAATATTATTTTTTTTCACTTGTTGAAATAGCTTTAATAACATATATTCATATCATATACCATACAATTCACCCATATACCCCAGGGGAGTATATGATATGCATATCATTCACCCATTTAAAGTGTACAATTCAATAAATTTTACTGTATTCACAGTTGCGCAACTATCATGATGCATAGGGGATATTCTTAATATAATTGTGCTTGGTAAGTATTATCAAATCTTTATTTATATGTATATATTACCTCAGATAGAAGAAGAAATAATAAAGAGCATGGGATATCGATTTAACACACTTTTTAATGATGGTTAGAAATAAAAGAGTTTAAAACTGATTGGAGTCTGGAGATTATTCTAAAGATTGAAGAGGTCTTGCCACCTACAATTAGATATAAATCCATAATGCAGTGGGTACTTTTTGAGAGCTGGTTATATCTGGTTGTGTACAATAAATTAAAATATTAATACTGCATATTTTGTATGGTACGTTATAATGTATAATTGTCATTATAGTTTGAGAACCCATGAGCTTGTGAATAGATGTCTAAAGAAAATAATTCTGAATAAGGGATCTGAAATATATGGCTACTTTAGCAGATAAAATTGAGATAAGCCCTTATTCTGGAGTAGAATATATCATCTTGGGGAACATAGAGGAACATAAGATGTAGAGAAAATGTGATGCATATCTATAGCCCCAGGTTTTTAAAGACAGGTGTCTCTTCAGGTGGAGAGCCTTTTCTCATGACTTGAGATACTTTTTAAGTCTGTTTAGTTGGGCAATATAAAATGTGAGGCCCCATTCAATTAACTTTCTATAGTACACGCTGAGGAATGCAGAGAAATAAAAGAAACTGTTGTGCTTTGGATGCTTATAGTAGTAGGAGTATTGGCTAAAGCATAAATTGGCTCTCTGGAATTTGACTTCAACTTTTAGTTGTGAAACATTGGCTACTTGGTTATTTTCAACAAGATTTTAGTGTATCCTCCTAAGATGTGGAAGGTAAAACACTTTGCTTCTTTTGCAATAGAGAACGTATGAATTCCTTCATCCTCTGCCTTCTTTTCCTCCTTTAAGCACTCACCTTCTAGTAAATGGACTGAAGATGCATCAAAGCTAGTCATAAGAGTAGTTGATGATATGCTGAAGTATAAATTAATTAGATGCTGGGAATGTACAAATGGATATCTTTGCCTGTTGATATTATCAGAAGTTATACCATTAGCAGTTCATGCTCAATTTCCTATTAAATGTGGTTATCACAGCCTGAGCAACATAGCAAGCCCCTGTTTCTACAAAAAAAGAAAAAAATTAGCCACGTGTGGTGGTGCACACCTGTAGTCCTACCTACTTGGTAGGCTAATCCAGGAGGATCCCTTGAATCCAGGAGTTTGAAATTGCAGTGAGCTATGATCATGCCACTGGGTGACACAACAAGACCTAGTCTCAAAAATAAAATAAACTATAAATAAATTGGGTTGTCACTAGTAAAGCTATTGATTTAATCCCTGTTAGCTAAGATAATATTTTGTATTTCTTTTTTGTTTGTTTTTGAGACAGGGTCTCACTCTGTTGCCCGGGCTAGAGTGCTCTGTGGCATCAGCCTAGCTCACAGCAACCTCAGACTCCTGGGCTCAAGCAGTCGTACTGCCTCAGCCTCCCAAGTAGCTGGGACTACAGGCATGCACCACCATGCCCAGCTACAGGCATGTGGCAATGATGCCAGGCTAATTTTTCTATATTTTATCGAGACAGGGTCTCACTATGTTGCTCAGGTGATCTTGAACTCATGGCCTCAAGCAATACTCCTGCCTTGGCCTCCCAAAGTGCTAGGATTACAGGCATGAGCCACCACACCTGGCCTGGACATATTTTCTTAAGATGATATTTCTGAAAATATGTTAACAGATTTTATTGCCTTCTCCCTCTATAGGAAATCCTTGTCTAGGGTCGGCCATGGAAGGCTTCTATTTGTATATTTATAACAATTAATTCTGTACTCTTTACAAAACCTTCAAATGATATACATTTAATAGACCTTAAGTTTCCAAGTGTTCAGAATTTTGGCTTTTATTTATTGTATCAATTAGTATAAGCACTAACCTGAGAAGGTTTCTGGCTTCTAGTATCAGAATTTTTTTCATCAGTAAACTGAGGCTATTGGAAAACATGATTGTTAACATCAATTTTACCATGATATAGGTTTTTATGATTTACCTTATCCTAACTTAATGAAATCTCTTACTCCAATTCTATAATTATTTCCTTTATTAAGCATTGAGAAACTGCTGGGGTAAGGGAAGTGCAAAATAAGGAGGAAGATATTAGATCTTCCAGAAGTGCAGGTCCACAAGTTTTTGCTCAGGTAATTATTTATCAGTGTATCATACTCTGCCTGCAAAACAAAAAAAGAGTAAAGACTTCTGGCCAGGTGCAGTGACTGGGAAGCTTAATCCAAAAGATACTGTCATATGTACAAAAATGGGTAAGGAAGGAAGGGTATGTAAAAAACTGTGAATAGTGTCTGGGTAGAAAAGAAAAAGGAGTTTGGGATGGGAGGCCAACTTACATCTTCGAAGTTCATTATACATCTTTGACGTTCACTTTTTCCTGTACTTAATATAGTTACTCCTTTATTAAAGAGAAAAGCTAAGGTAAAAAAAGGTTTGTTAACCAGAAGTGGTGGGTTGTGTCTATAGTCTCAGCTACTTGGGAGGTTGAGGTGGGAGGATTGCTTAAGGCCAGGAATTTGAGCAGCCTGAACAACCTAGTGAGACTTTCTGGTGCGTCGCTTAAAAAAAAAAAAAGCTTTCTTGCCACCTATGGGTAACACAGTATCTACAGGTTCTTATTCCTAATGGATTTTCTTGATTGTATTTTTCTTCAAAGGTTAACAGTGCTGACAGTATAGGTTTCTTCATTGTTAACCTGACTTTATGTAAAAAAAAAAAAAAAAAAAAAATTTTAAGAGACAAGTCTTGCTCTGTGGCCCAGGCTGGAGTGCGGTGACATCACTGTAACCTCAAATTCTTGGGCTCAAGTGATCCTCCTGCCTCAGCCTCCCAAGTAGCTGGGACTACAGGTATGTGCCACCACACCTGTCTTATTTTTTAAATTTTTTTATAAAGATGAGGTCTCATTATGTTGCCCAGGCTGATTTCGAACTCCTGGCCTGAAGTCATCCTCCTGCCTTAGCCTCCCAAAGTACTGGGATTATAGTTGTGAGCAACCACACTCAGCCAGAAATCAATTTTTTAATGTCCCATTTAATAAATGAAGAAACCCCAGCCCAGAGAGGTTAAAAGACTGGTCCAAGGACACAGAGCAAGGAGAGGCAATACAGTCAGTATAATGCTATAAAACAGATCTGGGCTTGATTTGCAAACTTGAAGAAATCATTCCACCAGCATGAGCCCCTGTTTCCTCATCTGTCAACTGGAGACAGTAAGAATCATTGCACAGGACTGGTGTGGAAATGAAGACAGATAACCTGTGAAGTGCTGGGCATAGTGCCGCCACATGCAAGTGCTCACTAACTGTAATTTTTATTTCTTTTCGTTCCTGGCGTCAGAGCCAGGACTAACTGAGGGACTCGTGGCGGGTAGCATCTACATTGTGGATATACTGTATGGGATATAATGTATGGGATTTCATTTTGTTACTAATGATGGCACAAAATACAAAACTTACAAACTGTTTATTTTCTTTCTTTTTTTTAAATAATAACCATTCCAGTGGGTGTGATTTTAATACACATTATTTAGTTCTTAAACTTTTTAAAAAATACTTTAAAAAAAATACAGAGTAAAGGTCAAGATCCTCTGCCAGGCATGTACCCTCCTCCATAGGCTGAAGAGGTTCTGCCCTTCTAGATCGTGGGCATGCATACTGTGTTAAAAGCCAGCAACATAGGTCTGCTAATTCCCTAAATATACCTCACAGTCTTCTTCAAGTGTTCCCTCTCCCTGGAATCCTTCCTCCACTGATTCTCACCTCTCTCTACACCTTGATTTGGTGGAAGTTTTATTCTAGTCCTCAGATAACAGCTCAGATCTCACTCAAAGAAATATTCCTAGTTCTTTGTAACCTAGATTGATTTCTAAATTGTTATTGATATAAGCCTTATGTTTTTGGTCTTAATCACATTGTACTTTTTATTAGAGAGGGATATGTGTGTGTGTGTGTGTATATGTGTGTAATGCCCCACCCCATCAATAAGCTCCTGAACTCCTATACTGTTGGGACCAGTCTTACTCATATTTGGATCTTGTGTCTATGCCAGGGCAAGTAGGTACTGAGTGTATTTTTTGTGGCTTATTATTTTGCCTAGGAAATGCAGTCAGCAACATTTTTAGTAGTTTTTTTTTTTTTTTTTTTTTTACTTCTACTTTTTTAGGACAGGTATTTTTTAAGTCAGTAATAAAATTAACCATAATAGGAGCTTCATTAATGCTACAATTTAGGATAGACAAATGTGAAGGGTTTCTAACTCTACTGTGTACATTTCCCATATATCATTAGTCATTGTTGAACACTTTGGTCATGCTTAAAATAATTTAATACTGGATGTGTATTTTAATGTGAGTTTTTGGTATCAACATTTTTAAACTTTATAATCTTAGAGTTAATGGAAATAGTTGCCTCTGTAGATTATGGTTTGAAACTGCTAATAAATTTCAGTTTTCATGCTCTTTAGCTCCTAAACTTTAAATAGTAGATACATTTTTTTTGCAAAAATCTATGTCTGAATTGAAAGGGGTCAAAATGTCTGAATAGTGACTAAAGTAGTAGAATGCAAATCAAAAGATACAAGTACTAGACTCACTTCATTATTTACATACTGTGTTTAGTAATCTAAACGCAACATGGTATTCATCTCTTTTTCAAACTGGTAGTAATAGCCCCTACCACTTGATAGTTTGTGAAGTGCTTCATTACTCCCATTAAAAAAAAATTTTTTTTTTTACTTGGTTAGTAGCTTTTTGGAGTAGTTATCTGTTATCCTTGTTTCATAGATGCAGAAATTAAGACTTAGAGAAATGAAATCACTGAAGATTATGCTAGCAGTAAAATAAGTACTTGGAACCATACCCCAGAATTTACCCCATAATTAAGATGTTTAGTTACAATCATGCTACAATGTGTTTCTTATTTATAGGATTCTATATAAATGTACTAATGTTATTAGTAAAAAGTTATCTTGAATCTCATTGTAATATTTATATTCCATTGCATGTTTAAATCTCTTTCTCTGGGTGGTTCCTGATAACAGATTAAACTTTTGGGGTATGATTTTCATTACTTTTTCCAGGTGGATTATTCAGAAAGCTATCAATGCTATTTTTCTACTTTTTAAAAATTTTGCCTCAAACAGATGTTTTATCTCAAAATTACAAAATAATTTTTAAAAACATAATAAGCTAATGTTTAACTCTTAGTATCCTTAAGATATTAAAGTTTTTATTCAACACTTGACTAATGTACATATTTCTCAATTTTCTATCTTTATTCTACAGAATGGTAAATAACGCTGATCATCTCTGGAAAGGATATTGATCCGCCTCATGTAAAGTATGCTCAGTTCCTTTCCAGTGGTGTAAGTATCTAGTCCTTCTCAATTCTTATCTTTGTAATTGTTTTAATAAAGTTAAGAAGTCATTATGATTATGTTCCAAGTTTAACAACAGAAGTTTGTAGAGTTGAAAGAATTTTTAGAAAACAAATCAAATGGTATACCTATTTGCCATTAAGGTGAACAAGTGATATGATCATTGGTGAGGAATGAATTTTAAATATATCAACCTACTCTTTTACCAGTTCTATTTTTAACTTCGAATTTTGACCTTAATTTTCAGTTGAACATAAAATTACTCTACTTGATGTTTCTAACTGCTTAAAGCTTGGAAGCTAGTGAGATAGATGGCTATTTGAGAGAGCTAGTGTTAGATTCCTTGTGACCAGCAGAATATTGGAAGTATACACCTTAATGTTGCCTTTCGTGTGCAAACTCCTACCACCTTAGTCATTTTCCTTTACCTACTGGGGATGATAATGTAGTTAAACCTTTTAGCTAATGTGGTAGCCTTTCTTTGGAGTCAGGCAAGAAATACAAATTGAGATGGTGGTATTATGTTGAGAGTATTTTTTGTGCTAGGATGTGAACTGTAACCACCAGTTCGTATTAAATAGGCCTTTGAATAAAAGTATTCCGGGAATTTCAGATATTAGAGAAGATAAAGTATCTATTAGCTCATTAAGAGCATCTTTAAAGCCTAATGCAGAGTGCCTTTATCATAAGTATTTTCTAAAATTTGCTGGAGTCTAAGTTTCACTTAAATTCCTTTTGTTTTGGTTGACAGTTCTATAATCCAGTAAGTAGACATTAAGATCAGTTTTTCTTATTATTTAAGTTTTTCATTAAAGTTCCCACCCTCCCCCAGTTGATTCTTATGATGTAGTAAAGTTTCTGGAATAGGCCCAGAAGATGTGAACTGTAGCTTGAGTTTCCACTAAGTAGCTTGGGAAGGCATTTCATCTTTTTGGGGCTTAGTTTCCCTTTTCTTTCTTTCTTTTTTTTTTTTTTAACCATTTATTTACTAGCGGTTAGAATACCAGCCTCAGGAAGCTAGGAATTTTTGCCTGATTTTAGTCCTTGTTGTGTCCTCCATGCCTTCTACAGCATCTGTCATATAGTAGTAGGTGCTCAGTAAATGTTAAATGAATTGTTTTTGTGTAAATGGTCTCCAATTCTCTGATTCCACACCTAATTTCTATCTCCCTCGATAAACTTGAATGTTTTTACTTGGATTTTGTCGTGTATTGTGAAAATAAGGAGATGATCAAACTATAATTTCATAAGTCACAGTGTTTATTGCCGTACAGAGAGAATTTATTCTTGCGTTTGCAATACTTAAAGAGGGGGAGAATAATGTGGACAGACGTCACAGGGAACGCACTTGATAGATGAGGCACGTTAACCACATAATGTGTTCCAAAATGATTAAAGTCCAGTTGCTGGCTTAGGATGGAAGGAAGCCTCTGTGGAAAGTAAAGAACAATTACAGATTGAAGTGTACCTTTCTATGAGCAGTCCTTGGGAGAAGCTGGCTTGTCCCTCAATGCTAGAGGGCGGTGCCAGTGCTGGCCTGCCAAGCTTTAAAGCTCTGAGTCCTGTAGTAGCCTGGGCTCTGTCTTTGAAGCAGCAGCTGACAGAGCGTAGTCCTGCCAAAGCCTAAGCTCCCAGAGTATCTGCCAGACTTGAGTTTATGTGTATTTTGAAGTCCAGTAGTTGGATAGTAACTCACATATGGGGACCAATAAGGTATGAGGTAACATTCCCAAGGGGATGGGAAGTTCAGGGGGCCAGGGGAGAGGGAGTTCACTCTCTGATGAATATTACGATTGACTCTAGAATGCATTAAATCATTACGTAGTAAACACTGCATGTGCAAAACAAAATTAACCTATTTTGCCTAGTCATTCTAAATGAAAAGATAAAAGGCTGAATGGAGCTGAAGAAAAAACTTTGTTATCCAGTAAAATCTTATTAATTGTTGATGCTTTATAAGTAAGGTGGTAATGTTCTTTTTGCCCATGTTAATTCAAGGTTAATCATTTGTGGATGTTTTTACCTTCTTTGCTCTACATGTTTGTAGAATTTAGTTTGTGAAAGTATGTTTTGGGCCTCATGCCTTATCCAAGAAGGGTTTAGGTACATATTCAAGTAATGATAAAATTTACTATGAAATACATTATTATTCCAGTGTCATGGTATGGTCTTTTCTTAGAACATTAGTTTATGAACTGAGCCATAATTCCTGAATTTAATTGTTCTTTTATGCCTTAAACATTGTCTGTGTTATTGCAGCGTTGAAATTCTTCTCACATCATTTTCAATTATTGTTGGCCTGAGTCTGCATTCAGATTAGTAATTTAAAGTGAAAGATGTTCCTTATCCTGTGAACAATCATTGTGCATAGGAAAATTAATTCAATTCTTACATGTTATCTTTTTCTGTTGTAAAAGAATTGCTGGTATCATGGACTGAGATGACCTTTGTAGGTCATTTACTGCCATAATTTCATGATTATGTGCTTAAACTAGGTAAATTATGAGAAATAAAATTTGGAAATGCCAGAATGTATGATTTTGTTTATGTTAATGCACATTGAAATATTATTCTCAATATCCAAGAGAGCTTCTAATCTCAGCATTTTCTCAGTAAAATACTGTATCTTCAGTGTCACAGGCATGATATGATCCTGCTTGTCATGCCCTTATCATTCTGCTCTGTAGTGATCATACATCCTATTCTAGTAATTGTGGGTCTTTTTGCTTTAGATTATACCTTTGCATTTGGAGCCTCTTTAGGTGCAGGGCACAGAGATCTAATTTGAACAAAGTGAAAAATAAAGGAAAGTGTATTCTCTGACATAACAAAACAGCAAAACGAGCAGGGATATATCGGGCCTAGAAATATGAGCATTGCCGAGCTTTCTCCATTGCTGTGCTCTGCATTTCTTGGTATGTCCACTTTATTCTCCCCTAAACTAGCTACTTCTAGTGGTAAGGAATTAACCAGACTGACATCTTCCTGTGACTGAGCAATTACAGTGACTATTCATCTTCCCTCAGTCTAACTTGAAAATTTTGAGAAGAGCAAGGCTTGCCTTCTTTGTGTGCCCACCCCATTGGCCATCCCATTGGCCAGAAGGTGGGGTATTCTGAGTGGCCCCAAGAACATGTTCTTGGAAACAATGAAGTGTTCTAGGAAGACAAAATAATAGGTGCCTACTGTTTCTTCTTTTATGATTTTTGGAACAGTAGGAGGAAATACTTTTCAGTAATAGGTGAAATTCATAATTAAATAATTTCCTTTGTTTTATGCTTGTATACAGAGTGCTGCTCCATACAGGGAGAAGTTCAAAGAATCTGCTGTGATATGAATAGGATAGGAAAATATCATGATTGGGGTTTTTTTTTTTTGTCCATATAATAGTTCCTGAAGTCACATCTAAAGAAAGATAGGTTTATAAAATATTTTCATAGCATTGGACAGGTCTACTTTATTTTTAAGGGAAAAGAATAAGGCATAGAAACCTGAATTTACCAAGCCAGTATATTAGGGGTAAAGTATTTAGATTACCAACGGGATTTGGCAGCTACTTGTTTGTTTGTTTTTATTTGTAGGTGGCTTTCTTTTTTTTTGTTTGTTTTGGTTTGGTTTGGTTTTTGGGGGAGACAAGGTCATGCTGTGTTGCCTGGGCTAGAATGCAGTCGTATCATCAAGCTCACTGCAACCTCAAACTCCTGGGCTCAAGCAATCCTCCTGCCTCAGCCTCCCAAGGTGCTGGGATTATAGGGCATGAGCCATGATGCCTGCCCAAACCAGCTTATTTTTAGAAGAATTTGAAAGACAAAACAATCAGTAGAATAAAATAGAGACTCCAAAAGTAGATTCAGATTCGTATTGGGAATTTTGTGTATGATTTAGGCAGCATTTCAGATCAGAGGAGAAGAGAGATAATATTTAATAAAACATTGAATAGCAGGTTATCCATTTAGGATGAACTAAAGCCTCAGTCCTTTTACACTTGAGTAAATATAAATTCTAGATGGGGCAAAGATTTTAAATGTAAAAAACTACTACTAGGACCCCTAATCCATCAGTATTAGAGTGGTTTTATCTAAATGGTCTTAACTGGAAACTTAAAGGAATACAACATCCTATGTCCCAAATCATATGATTCCAGTAAGTCCTACAGAATATTGGAAAGGAGAATGATGTATGCGTTTGGAGTCAATAAGATCTAGGCTTGAATTTTTTTTTCTACTTTTTGCAAGACACAAAACTATTCTGAGGTTCAGTTTCCTCTACAATCAATCCATCAATATAAAATGAAATAGAATAAAACAAATAATATGTACAGGGTTGCTGTGAGGATTAGGTGAGATTACGTTATATGAAACTCTTATCCAATTCCTGTCTAGAAGTGACTTAACAAATTTTTAGTACAGAGAGGTGAAGAAGCAATGACATCTCCAGCAACTTAGGGGGACTGGCCCAGAGCAGACATTTATTTGTAAAGGATGAGAAAAATCCCATGACATCTGTTTCCATCAGCAAACACTTATTGAGAGCCTACTGCATATCATGATGCATCATGTGTGCACTAGAACAATAAACATTAAAATAGAAGAGATTCCCACTTTAAAAAGTCTTGAATAGGAAAGTCAGATTTTATGAGAAAGGAATTCAAGTAGTGAGAATTTTTATGATATTTGACAACGCTCCTAAACTTAGTATTGTTATTCACTCTAAGAAAACATTTTGTGGTGTGCTGTATGTAGCATCTTGTGCTAGTTAAAGGAGACATGTTGTAGAAGTGATTTCCTAAGAAAAATGAGTAGTTCAATTTGGCTATAACCACAAAAGATCCATTTCTCAGGGCAGCTATTAAGAGAGAATGCATTACAGAGATGAAAAACTCATGAAATTGCTAAGTACTGGATGAAATAGTACTTAATAAGTTTTTTTATGTACCTCTCTTGCTTTTCCACTTAAATACTTTTGGTGGTTATTAGCATGTGCTTGGGCTTAGCTTAGCAATTAATTTGTTTTCACTAAATGAAGTTATAAAGTTCCTAGGTCAGTTTTGCTGATATTTGGTAAATCAAGATAATACAAAATATTTTTTCAGCAATTTTTTATTAATACTTTAATGAAATATATACATTTTAGATGAAAAAAAAAACACTCATGAATTATCACATAGCCTGAGTTTATTGCCCTATATGTGCCTAATCTGTTGTTTTGGTACTACTAACATAACTAAAATTTTACATCTAATATTTGCCACATGAAATTGGGTTTCATGTTATAGCTTTTGTCCACCTGCTAATAAACTCGGTGTCTATACCAATTCATTCGCTGTGGCCAAAACATTCTGGCATGGAACATATCTTCTTATTTGCAATTTAAAAGTTGTAGAAATATAGCTGAGCATTCTCTATAATGATATGTTCTTTGGTAAGACTTTCAGTAAGGAGACTTCTGACTTCTTTTTTATATTTTCTTTTTTAGTTTGCTGGAAACCATGTCTCACTATACAGATGAACCCAGATTTACCATAGAGCAGATAGATCTGCTTCAGCGCCTTCGGCGTACTGGAATGACTAAACATGAAATTCTCCATGCTTTGGAAACTTTGGACCGTCTTGATCAAGAGCATAGTGACAAATTTGGAAGAAGGTCCAGCTATGGAGGAAGTTCATATGGGAACAGTACCAACAATGTCCCAGCATCTTCCTCTACGGCTACAGCTTCCACGCAGACCCAGCATTCGGGAATGTCCCCATCACCTAGCAACAGTTATGATACCTCCCCACAGCCTTGCACTACCAATCAGAATGGGAGAGAGAATAATGAGCGATTGTCCACATCCAATGGAAAGATGTCACCAACTCGCTACCATGCAAACAGCATGGGTCAGAGGTCATACAGTTTTGAAGCCTCAGAAGAGGACCTAGATGTAGATGATAAAGTGGAGGAATTAATGAGGTTAGTTACTTTTCTTACTCAGAGTCCTCAAAAATGCCTGTGTTTTTAAATTGTTTTAAAGTAATAACTTGTATTTCACCTATTTACCTATAAAAACTGTAATTTCCGCTTCCCTCCTTTGGAGACGAAAGAAAAGAATTTCAAATTTTATGTTTTTAATTAAAATTTTCTCTTCTCTACTTCAACCCTTTCTCTTTGCTACTTGATAAGCCTTATCCATTCTGTCTTCAAAAGTTAGCCTTCTCTCTATATCTCTAATAGCTAATTTCTGACTAACAGACATATTCTTATCCTTAAATCTATTGTAAATACTTTTCCTAAGGGATAAGATCATTTTACCTTGATATAGAATATGTACAGTCTTAACTTGTCTCACCAATGTTCCAATCAAGAAAATAATTTTGAGCACCTTTTACATAAAAACTTTTTTAACACTTGATCTTAGCCAAAAGGCTGAGAAGCGTTAAATAAAAACTTTTTTTAAGAGGAAAAATAGACATGGCTTCTACCTCTAAGAAGCTGAAGTTCTAATTTTAGCAGTAGATGCTACACACACACATATTATCTATTACAAGATAAGTATTAGCACTTAGAGTTTTAAACACTGAGAAAAGAAGTCCATTTTCAGCGGAAGTAATTAGGAAAGGCTTCACACCGGATGTGGGACACTTTGAGGGCGACAACCATGTGTTTTCCATTGTTTTGCCTCCAGGATCTAGAACTTTCCTTGGTATGTGATAATGACTTAATATGTTAAATGAATGGATGAATTTGACCTAAATCTTGAAGAATAGTCCTTGTTTTGAAATGTTGTACTTTGATTTGAAGTTAAGAGAATAGTAAAAGGTAGGAAGGGGAAGGCATGTGTTTAGTCTGATACAGATTACAGATGTTTACTATAGTAATAAGAATAATATATTAGGAGACGATACAGGTTTTGGAAGACTTTGAGTTTCATACTAAATAGTTTATATTTACTTTGGTTGGAATTGAGTTTTTACAGGTTTTCAGTAATAGCAATGATAAAAGCATTGTTTTCAATAGATTTTTACTACTGTGGAAGGGTAGAACCTGTAGATAAATTTGTTATAGTAGATAATGAAAGAAACTTTAGCAGTAATTTGTCAGAAATAAAAATACCTAAAATTATGAGTTATAATTTTGGTAAAGATTTTAGAACTTCAAGATAGAACAATGGTGACTGAATATTGCCACATGGAAGATCCATTCTGCAGTACCACAATGGTGAAATTTCCTTTAAACAAACTGTCCTGAATTTATTTTTAGGGTGGAACTGCATTTACATGGATTCTGGACTAAATGGACTGTTGTGTCTAGAGTCCAGTGTATACTTATAATGAATAGTTTCATACAGCAGCCACAAGTCACTGTTAATAAGCTTTTAAAACATTTAAGTTTTAAAATATAAGAGATCAATTTGGCTTTGAATTCATTTTCACCTGTTAAAGCAGGTAGCCAAAGTTCAGATGTTGCTTTTGAATTTAACATATATATGTGTGTTAAGATTAAGACGGAGAACTGTTTGGGCAAATAAAAGTTAAATATAACAAGATTACCTTTTAATTATTCTGAGTAGAGAGGATAGCAACAATAAAATTTGTTAGCATGCTAGCCTGCTTTTTGTTGTTAATGTTGCTGTTAATAAGTTTTAATAAACTTTTAACATAACAGTTGATTTTCAAATGTGTGTAAGACTAACAAGCAATATGAGAAAGCTTTCTTTTTAACAAAAGTTTCTATAAGATTGGCCAGACTAATAAGGATCTAAGAACTTGACTTTTAGGTCATAGGTTGGCATAATGTTTTAATTCAGCTATATCATAACAAACAGAAAACCTGTTTAGCAATGGGTAACATTTGTAGTTAAATCCCATAATTACACACATTCAAATTTCAAGTAAAATACACACAGGTTTACATGTTGTTATTAGTATTTAATTTACATACACTGGTCACATAAATAGGATACTTTATCTTCTTCCCTTCCACTGCTTCTTTGGTGTCCTCTGATAATCTCGGGTTCTCAGTGGTTCTTTTGGCTCTCTTTTCCACTCCTGCTTTCCTCCAGTGTGTTCCACTCTCATCTCTCTCAAGGTTGCAGATGACAACAATACTTCTTAGGCCAGAGGCAGAAGTTTACTGAACGATGTTCTGACTTGTAATCATTATATCCATGCTGTGAGGTTGATCAGAGAAACTGAAATTCACAAAAGTTAAATAATTTGCCCAAGAAAACTTATATTTAATATTGGGTGGCAGAGACTGAATTGCAACCCATATCTTTACTATCAACATGTTGCTGGTATGTGTTGCCTTTGTAAGTAAATTTTTCATGTCTATGATTTTAGGAAAGGTGGATTGTATAACTCAAGACAAAGTTTGAATGGCCTTAATGGGCTTGCCCCTCCTCTGCGCCCCCTATGATATTTGCTACTTCAAATCAATCACTTACTAACATAATGAATTTTTATTGTGGAACGTTAGGGAAATATTTTGAACAGTGGATATTTCTGAGTATTCTGTGCCCAATATTATAGTGGTTTGAAACTGGTGATCTCTGGCGGGAGGATAGGTGCCTGAATGCCTTTCTACCTCCTTTTTGTACATATGTGATTCACATCTTGCTTGCTTACATTCCTCAACCTCCGGGGCACTCAAGCATAAGACATATTTTTAAAATCATATAATTCACTGAGTGTACAAACTTAACTCCTAATAATTTTAAGGTACATAATGGAGATTTTTTTTGTAGAACTTCATCAAGTTGTAATTGTGCACATGATACAACTTGTTAAGACAGAGTGAGAAAGAAAGTAACTGCTACTATTTGCATTTTTGTGCTAGGGTACAAAAAAATGAAAAGCAAACTAATATGTGAATTCTCAACAAATTGTTGAATATAACATTTTAGGAAGGACTTTGAGGCCAAGAATAAAGACTCATTTAGCACTGTAATATTTTTAAAAATGCATCTATGAATATATAAATATATATAGGGAGATGTGTATATATACATCTGCTAATATAATAGTATACATCTACTAATGTGTATCTGTTCTATTATGTATATATTATGAAACAATTTAAATGAAGCTTATCAGAATTAATAAACAATGCCATACATTAAAGATGGTTATTCTTAACCACTCATGTACTAAATTTTATGAGTATGTCAATATTTTGTACAAAATTCTGAGACTTTCTTCCAAATTGGTTACATATAGGCCTAACAATATAGTATTTACTTTTGTTGGTAGGGTATTTATGTTTTATAGGTAGTAAAATGAAATGGTCATGTTATCTAGTTACTAGTTACCGTGTCATTGATACATAAAGAGTAGCTTTTTTTTTTTTAGAGTTATCTTTTAAAATTTAAAGTTATGTTTTATTTATTTCCATGGGTGGAAATTCACAGCAGTAGGTTTTTATCTGAAAGTGAAAGAAGTTTGTACATAATTGTATTTTTCCAAGGGTGAAATAGTCTTGTCTTGGTAAGTATTGCTTCATCTCTGGAAGTCTTTGAGATAGATGACTACCTTTAAGGGATCCTAAAAAATGTGCAGTGTATATTAACTAAGAAGATATGGAAGATCTTAAAGCATATCATTTTTAAACATGCTGTCATTAATATTTTTTGTCCCAGAAAAGGAAGCGATGCCATTTGAATTACCATAAATAACTCTCTTCCAGTTTGATTTGGGAAGCTTAAACATATTTGAGAATAAGAATATAAAGCTGTTTTATAAGTTATCTAGATCAGGTTTTCCATTTTACAACCTTTTATCTCTAACTACAGATTTGTTCATTCATTGAACAAATTAAGCTCTATTACATGCAAACCCCATAATAAAAAAGGCACAATCTTTGTGCTAAAGGACTTTGCAGGGTAGTAGGAGAGATAAGATTAGGAACAACTATAATACAGAATAGCATGTAATGTATTAGCATGTGAGTAGTACAATTGAAATGTTAAAGTTAGCCATTGGAAGAGATCTTTTTGGCTGTAAAGATCATGGAAAACTTCTCTGAATAGATGACAGTTAAATTGTGTCCTAATAAGAGGCATTACTGATGAATTCATCCAGATATTAAGAAAGATCTATAGGTAACAGTAGAAAATTTAGTAAGTAACAAAAATAATGGCACTGGTGGATAGAAAGGAAGAATTTCATCTTGATGTGGAAATGACCCAGATGAATCTAGCATGGCAAGGATTTGAAAAAGGTAGGAGGAGATGAAATGGATTTCAATTGGTTAGATACAAATCAAGTGGGTAGCTTAACATGGAAGCTGTGGAATCAAAGAAAAGCTCAGCCTACTCTTTAATTCCATAAGATTTGAGGAGTGGAAATTTTGAAGAGTATGAGATTTTATAAGAGAAGGGAAGAAGAATGCATGCAGTATTTTAAGGAGGATGTCAAATTGCAGAAGAAGAGAGGAAATGAGGAGGACGACAAGATGAGAGGGTTAGATTTAGAATAAATGAAGTTTCCACACTAACAAACTGGTGATTTCACAGGGTACAATGAGGACAATAGGAGAGGCAGGTCATTAAAGAAGACTGAATGAGAAGAGCATGAGGGGGATATGTGAAAGCCTGAAGAACAAAGCTCACCCAGTAGAATGGAACTTTTTGAAATACATAAGAGAACTGGACACAATGAAAGTTGAATGCTGTTACTGTTTTGAAAATACCTAGTAAAACCAACTAAATGACACGTCACTGCTTGTGTCTAAATTGACTTTATAAAACTCTTTCCATGGTGCCTTAAAGTACCTGGTACAGATGTTTACTTCAGTCTTACATGGCTGTAGAAAGATCATTTGTTTCTTCTTTCCTTGGGATCATTTCTTAGGTTTTATAAAATAATACTCAGCATTTATGTAGTACTTTTACAATTTCAGAAAATTTTTACATTTAAGAATTTTTGATTTTATATATTACACACCTATGTATATGCATTTAATAGTTAATTTCATTGCTTAGAGAAAAATTTTAAAAGCCATGTGATGAAGGGGTTATTTAATGTTCTCATTTTACCAGATGATAAAACCAGGATCCAGCTTTATTAAATGATATGCCCATGCACACCTTTATCTTTTAAGACTTATGTTTTTATTTTGAAAAATCTTCTCTCTGGTAAAGCAGTAAAGAGTTTTTGATATTCAGGTTTTTAAAATTTAAACTCGTTATTGGTACTTAGAAACTTGTTAGATACCTAAAAATGTAGTCTGTGAGAGGGTGAGTGAATTGCTGTGGTTTTGCAGACTTCTGGGTTTCTTCTGTCTAGTTCAGTCCTCGATGATGTCATGCTGCAAGGCTGTGTATAATTTACAAACTGGATATTTCCTATTGGAATAATTTGAGCGTTATGTCGTCTATATGATTTAGTGTCTACTCTAGATGAATTTGATTTTAAATAAATTGGATTTAAATTTCAATTTAAATCATTAATCAAGAAAATACCACTTAGTCATTTTTCCCCACAAAAGCATGTTTTTTAATTTAATTTGAATAAATGTTCCTTAAATTCAGTTTCATTTTCCTAGATCATTCTATGCATTGAAATTAATACTTTAAAATTTTTAGATTAATTTTGTAGTATGTGAAACCAAATGATGTGGTTGTTTTGTTTACATAAGACAATTGAAATAGATACTGCTGGCCAGGCGTGGTGGGTCATGCCTGTAATCCTAGCACTTTGGGAGGCTGAGGCAGGAGGATCTCTTGAAGACTAGGAGTTCAAGACCAGCCTGAGCAACATAGTGAGACCCCTGTCTCTACAAAAAAATAAAAAAATTAGCCAGGCATGGTGGCCCACAGGCTGAGGCAAGAGGATCACTTGAGCCCAGGGGTTTGAAGTTGCAGGGAGCTGTGCTAGCTATGTTAGCCCAGACAAATGAGACTCTGCCTCTAAATAAATAAATAAATAGATACATAGATACTGCTGAAGTTATCTCTTCCTCACCAATTATTAATGTATGTTTGAGAGCTGTTCTATATTACCTGTATTTTAATCAGCATTTATTTTGTTTGACTTCAAAATATATTTATTTGTGCCTTTCTCCTTCATATACACAATTTTGAAATAAAATGAGAATGCATATTTTCAAAGAATTATTTCAAATATAGACAAGCATTTTAGGAGGAGTCTAGCCCATATCTACATCAAAATCTAGATCAATATGAGAAATTTTAAATGTTGCATTAGGCAGTTGATTTTTTATTTTCTTCCTTTGGGAATCTTTTTTGATTAGGCTTTCCAACTGACAGATCAGGAATATACTTGTAGAGCTGCAGGTTGGAAACTGTCACCACCGTCACCTCTCTATTCTTTTCTGGAATTCTCAAAAGAGAGCGTAAAATCCACCAACAGAATGTATAACCCCTCCTCATTAAGGGGCTAAACTACCTGATCTAATTTAATTCACAATTGATTCTTTTTGAGTAGGATACTTTAGTTTCTCCAAATAATCTACAGAGAGATGGGAACCCATATAAAGAATTTGTGGTTCTTTCACAAGACTGTTTGTAAAGACTTTGTGATCCCTTTGTCTTAGATTAGGGTCAGCAAACTTTTTTTGTAAAAGGCTAAATAGTAAACATTTTAGACTTTGTGTCCAAAAGGCAAATTTGAGGATGCAATATAGATACTTATAAATAGGAGAGGAAACAAACAGCCACAAATTTTTATTGATAAAATTCAATCTAGAATAATAATAATTGAGTATAATATTTTAAAATATAGGCCTACTAATGAGAAGAATGAAATTTTAGGGGGGAATAAATAATATTTTGCTTAATTCATGGTCAGCATTATCATTCCTTCTCATCAAATTGATTGCAGATGTCCATCTGTGAAAACAATTCTTAGCTCATAGGTTGTATAAACACAGGTGACAGTCCAGAGTTAGTCCATAGGCCATAATTTGCTGACCCCTGTGTGAGATAATGTTACACTATTCTGTGTTACTTTTGAGCTTGAACAAAAATCAATGCTTTATTTGTGTAATCCATTTGAAGATAAAGCATTCAAAGAGAAATTGATCAGTTTTAAGGGTTTAAGTATGATATTTAAGTATTCTCCTTGTTCTTGTTGGAAAACCGAAGTCTTGCCACTCATTGTCATTCTCCTGAATGTCAGGTCTTTTAAGAATTTGTTTAATTTTTAAATAAGTAAAAATTTGTAAAAGGCATATTAGTGGAAGAATGATAATATCTATAATGTAATCCCAAGGACACAGAATATAGTTTAGTGTTAGGTATTCTTCTGTGTAACAGGAAATCAATAAATGCCTTTTTAATATTAAAATTTTACATTTGACACATCCCACCTTTTTTGTTTATACAGGAAAGAGAAGACAAGTTAAGGGGCAAAGTCTGTCTGAAAATGGCTAATATTTTTACAGCTGTGAGAATGATAATGATTTCTATTCCCTTAACCATTTTAAAGGTTTTTTAAATGAACAGTATTTACGTAATTGCAATAGGTAACATGCAAAGCCACAGTCTACTCACAACTGATTTTTGTTGTTGTTGCTTTTTATTTTTCTAGGATTTCTGTCTGTGTAAGATACATTCATTCCCCAGTAATGAAACTTTGTGTAAACCATATGACAGCCTTGTTCCTAATGTGAATTATACAGAGCATGCGATTAACCATCCTCTGGTATGAGATTTATATCTGCTGTGGTCCTCACCAAAGCGTCTGTCTGTTGGTGTGATGTTTTAGGACCTGAATATTTGGTGTTTCTTGGTTTGTTGTAATTTCATATTTTCACACAAATTTGGTCTGTTTACCTTTTATTTTTGTGTCCTCTCTTTCTGTGTTCTCCCCACCTCTCTGCTTCACCTTTCTTTTAGCAAAGATGAGGATTTCTACCTTCAACATACATTGTTGGTCTTGTCTTCTGTTTTTGTTAGGAGGGACAGCAGTGTGATAAAAGAGGAAATCAAAGCCTTTCTTGCCAATCGGAGGATTTCCCAAGCAGTTGTTGCACAGGTAACAGGTAAGAGCTGAAGAGCCCTTTATTCTGGAATCATGTCTAATCTCTGCCTTCTGGTGCAGATGTTGGAATATTGCTTGCATTTCTGCATTGCAGTGCAGATCTGTCAATTTAGGCATAATAGTGTATGCCTGTGATTTAAAACCCATTGTCTGCGATATCACAGAACTTCTCCAGTGATTTTTTTTTCTTTTTTACTTGTGCTAGTAAATTTTATAGCATTTGTAATAAGCACATAATTCCTTATTTTATGGCTATAAAGGGTTTCTCTAGTTTTCCTTTAATTGTAACAGAGCTTCTGACACATGCACATCCAACAACTATCTGCATTTCTTATTTTAAAAGCTTTGCAGTCCTCCAAATATAATCCCTGATTTTGCCAATTAAAGTTTTTTTAACCACTTTTCTGTATGTAAAAGCTTTCCTCAAAACATTCCTGAGAAGATAAGAGGTACCATTGTCTTCTCTTTGTTCTTTATATACCATCCCATTCTCCACCTGCACCCAAGCCCCATCCCCAGTATCTGGTGTATATGTGTCATTCTCTATTCAGATTGCATTTTTTATGAAGTTCTTAAATTTGGGAGTGGCATGTCTTTGTTAGTACGTGGTCTTTCTTTCTTGGGTCTCGGTAATTTATAAAACCCTAAAAATTAACTGTGCCTTAGTGGTTAGAGAAACCAGAAACTCTTTCACCTACATTGTAGTTGCTACATTGTTATACTTTGTACATTGATGGGTATAAAAGTTAATTTCCTCCAGCTTTTGTTAACACTACCAGCCACTAGCAAGCTATATGACCTTGGGCTTTTCAGCCTCTGTGCTTAAGTTTTCTTCTACAATGAAATACTTGGATCTGATCTTCAATAGTACCTTCCAATTTTAAGAAATTGTTTCTGTTCTCTAGGCAGAGATACATATTGAAGCTAATTTACCTAAAAGGTGGTTACTGACCATTAATTTGGTTAAAAATGAAACTTCAGATTTTAGAAGTCTTAAATTTCATCCCAAATATCTAAGGTCAGCCAGTATTTATGTGTGTGTGATATATTACACTCGTAATATATTTTTATAAATGACACTTCTATTCATGGTAAAAGACTTTAATTAAAGACATGTCCTTCTGTGTAGAAGTCTTATACTGAAGGACTGTGTGTGGATTTGTTATAGTCTTTAGGTATTTTTCAATAGGATATTTAAAATATATTGTTATCCTTTATCTTTGAGAACTAAGTTATAATGCTTAAGGCAATGTTAAGGGCAAGTTAAGCAGGTTTTATTGAAACTCACTGATGTGGACTATAAAAAGATGGAGTGTTGTCTTTTTAGTGCTTATATGTCAGCCTCCATGACTAGAAACAATAGTATCTTCTAGTTTAAATGCCTCAAAAACAAAATTGTAGAGTTACAGAATGGCATTACAAAGTTGACTTTTTCAGGTGGAAATATTTCTAAGTATGTTGAATACACTGAATCTTGAATCATCTTGAATTTTTAAAATAGTAGCTTTGAAACCTATCTAACATTGATGCAAATTATAATAAAATAACTTTAAAAAGCATTTTTTAGGCATAAAAGCATTAGATGTACCATAATGGGTAACTATCAAATATAGTATTGCCTTTTTGAAAAGGGAAACTGAAAGATATATTTTCACATCTTGCTACTCAAAATACAATCTATAGAACAGCAGTATTGGCTTTACCTGGGAGCTCCTTAGACTTGTAAAAATACACCCTAAACCTACTGGAA
Organism: Mirza zaza; assembly: GCA_008750895.1. Lineage (NCBI taxonomy): Eukaryota > Metazoa > Chordata > Mammalia > Primates > Cheirogaleidae > Mirza > Mirza zaza. The sequence goes on along the minus strand of VSMD01141806.1, from coordinate 12,438 downwards.
CAGAATTTATAGTTTAACCAGAAGCCCAGATGATTTGGTTTGAGAAGTATGATTCTGGGAGACTGGTAAACTTTCTTGCCATTAGCTTCAATGGATCTGCATTGCCTCACTCAGTAATAGTCACCATAATGCTATCTCCCGGTTTGTGAAAGCAAGAGTTGAAAATATATTTACACATTTATTATCTGTTGTATCACATGGACCTTCCTTTTGCTGCCTTAATTATGGGATTTGATAGTGTTAAAATTTTCCTCCATTTTAGCCTCACCCCAACTTGTTCTTTCTTCTTTTCATTTCTACTCAAAAATCTTGGGTTGGGTTCATCTTCCCTTGATCAGAAATCTTTGATGGTTCTCCTTTGTCTAAAAAATGTAATTCCTCATAATCTGTCTCCAGTCTCCTTTTTTATTGCCATCTGAATTCTACTACTTACCATTCTACTACTTACCATTTCCAGAATTCTGGTCACTTGGATGCTTCCAAATTGTTGGTTGTGCCTAGGATGCCTTTCACCTCCTCGTCTCAGCCTTATCAATTTCTGCTTAGCAAGATCTCAGTTGTCATCCTCATTCTAACTTCTTTGACCACTTTAGCCCATACACATCTCTTTTTTCCTTAAATTAATTACACTTAGTTCACCACCCTAAGATTTAATACTCATTTCAATTATGTATTTTGGAATAATATTTTTCAAAATCAGTGACCTTTTCTTACATATCCTCAAAGAGTCTAGCATTGTACATGTACTCTGAACATTCCATGTTTACCACACTTCCTTGCATTGTACATGTACTCTGAACATTCCATGTTTACCACGCTTCTTCATAGAGCTGCTGTGTAATGAAAAAAAGTATTAGTGGTGCTAACACAAGCTATACATATGAAAAATTGTCGAATGTGATTTTGTTCAGTGGTGGGCTTTCTCCAGAAATAATTTTTTTTTTTTTTTTTTGAGACAGTCTCACTTTGTTGCCTGGGCTAGAGTGCTGTGGCGTCAGCCTAGCTCACAGCAACCTCAATCTCCCGGGCTCACGCGATCCTTCTGCCTCAGCCTACCGAGTAGCTGGGACTACAGGCATGCGCCACCATGCCCAGCTAATTTTTTCTATTTATTTTTAGTTGGCCAATTAATTTCTTTCTATTTTTAGTAGAGATGGGGTCTCGCTCTTGCTCAGGCTGGTTTCGAACTCCTTACCGTGAGTGATCCTCCTGCCTCAGCCTCCCAGAGTGCTAGGATTACAGGCATGAGCCACCATGCCCAGCCCAGAAATAATTATTTATTTGCTCAAGAAATGCTGCATGCTTTTTTGTCCTTAAGGAACTTGCAGTTTTCTTTTATCTACTTCAGTTATTTATATAAGGCCAGGGGAATGAGGATGATTGATAACCAGATTGGTTCATTGTCCTATTGGTCAACTTACTGAATTTCTGTTTTTCTCATGTATTATTGTGTTACATTTTTCACCGAGCCTGTCTAGTCCTCAAGCTAAACTCGGGCAAGGCTTCTCATTACAGAGAAGAGATTTTGCTAGAGAATAGTGAGTTAATGAGAACCTAATAAAGTCTAGCACTCTTAATTGGTCCACCCAGGATAGAGTGAGGCTTAGTAAGGAGGCCTTCTGGTTACTCAGACTCCCTCCTTGGAGTACCTAATCAGTATATAGACACATTTTTCTATCTTTAAACAAATCAGTCAAATGCATCTTCGAAGAATATCTACCTGATGAAATGTACCCCAAAATAAAGTGTAGGATGTGGTGTTCCAGAATCTTGTCCTATAACAGATTTTCTTAAAGTCAGTTAAGTTCAGCTCTAATATGTGAAATAAGTCAACCTTGAAATAAAATGAGAACAAGTGGTGCATAACAAAAGAAAATGCTAAATAAAAAAGTGTAATGAGGTGCAAAATTATAACACATGTACTAGTTCCCAAAACAGATACAGAAGTTTCTTTTTATAGATTCAGAGGATTTCTATAATAAGATAAACAAGAAGTTCATGGGTGGGGTCTGTATAAATAATATCCTACTGATAGGAAAAATGACAGTATAAACAGGATATAATAACAGTGCCTGCTGAATTCCCAGCATGTTATTTGTAGCTTCTTTCACAGTCACAGCTGCTCCCACCAAGGGTGGATTTTACCTCGGTAAGAGGTCAGCCAAGATTCCAAATTCTCACTAACAATGGTGGGGTGGTGAGCATAGCCTTTGCTTTGGTAATAAACACGTGTATTCTGTTTTAACTTTCAGGGTAAGAAAGCTGTTTAAGAATGCTTAAAACATTTTTTTAATGACCTCTTGGAAAAAAATCAGGCATGCAGAATAAATGAGTAAATGGGCAGCTTGATGAGTACTTATCAGCCAAAGAAATATACTAATAGGATTCATGTCCTCTGAAAAAATGAATACATGGAAGAAGAAAAATCATTTAGCATCTCCGAATTTTAAGAAATTTATCACAATTTTGTTTTCTTGAATAGTAGTATAATGGAAAAGCAACATAATACCAAGGTTCTAGTCTTTGTCATTTCATAGCCCTGTGACCCAAAGCCTCATTTTTCTTCTTTATAAGATGAAGGACTTTGACCTAATAGTTTCTTTCTTAGTCCCCTTGGTCTGGCTGCTATAACAAAATACCATAAACTGGGTAGCTTATAAACAACAGAAATATATTTCTCAAAGTTCTGAAGGCTGGGACATTTGAGGTCAAGGTAGATTCCTTGTCTAGTAAGAGCCTGCTTTCTGGCTCATAGACCATGCCTTCCTGCTGTGTCTTCACATGTGGAAAGGGTGAGGGAGTCTCTCTTGGACCTCTTTTGTTAAGGCATGAATCCCATTCATGAGGGCTCCACCCACAGGACCTAATCTCACCTCCCAAAGATTCCACCTCCTAATACCATCATCACTTGAGGTGAGGATCATCAGACCTTAGCAGTTTCTATCTTTTCTAGTTGTCCAATCCTAATCTGTTTTTAAACGGTAAGTACATTTAACAGGTACATCTTACCTGTATCCACTATTCTCCTTCCCAAAATGTAAGAATTTGTGTAAAGACAAGTTCTAAACTGGTTTTAGAAATGTTTCAACTTGTATTCAGATCACTTCCCTTTTATGCTTATCTTTAAAATGAAGGATAAAAACACTACATATTCTATTTAACTATCATTTCTTTACAAAGGTGGATATATGTTGATCCTCTGCCTAATTAGAGAACTTCAGAGTAGATATTAAAAACCAATTAAAGTGTCAATATACTTTTTAAAAAAATAAACTTCATTTTTTTAGAGCAGTTTTAGTTTCACAGCCAAGTGAGTAGAAAGTAGAGAGTTCCATACACCCCCTGCCCCACCTCCTATACACAGCCTTCCCCACTATCACTATCCAGCACTAGAGGGCTACCTTTGTTACAGGCAAACCTGCATTGACAGGACATTGTCACCCGAAGTCCATAGTGTACTTCAGGGTTCACTCTTGGTGTTGCATATGCTATGGGGTTCAGATGAACATATAATGACATGTATCCATCATCATAGTATCACACAGAATAGGTTCACTGCCCTAAAAATCCTCTGTGCTCTGCCTGTTAATCCCTGCCTTCCCCCTAACCTCTGGCAACCACTGATCTTTTTACTGTCTTCATAGTTTGGCCTTTTCCAGAAAGTCATATAGTTGGAATCATACAGTATGAAGCTTCAGCTTGGCACCTTTCACTTAGTAATATTCATTTAAGTTTCCTTCATGTCTCTTCATGGTTTGATAGCTCATTTTCTTTTAGTGCTAAATCCATGTTCCATTGTCTAGATGTCACACAGTTTATTTATCCATTCACCTACTGGAGGGCATCTTGGTTGCTTCCAGTTTTTGGCAATTATGAATAAAGTTGCTATAATAAGTAGAATTTATATCCACCCTAGAAAACCAATGTTGATAGAGCCTAAATCACAGACTATGGAATTATCTTATTATATTTCTAGATATATAGATATATCTATATATTTATATATAAATATATAAAAATATGTATTTATATATAAATATATAAAAATATATATTTATATATAAATATATAAATATATTTATAATATATTATTATTTATATAAAATATAAATATATAGATATATTTATATCTATATATAGATACATAATATATATATTTATAGATATAAATATAGAGATATCTATGTATATTATATCTATATATATTTATAGATATAGATATATTTATATCTACCCTAGAAAAGCAATGTTGATAGAGCCTAAATCACAGACTATGGAATTATCTTATTATAATACAACTAGATATAATTATCTTGCTCATTTAACAAAATTTTATGAGTTCCTGTCTAATAGATTTTGCCAGTTTTATGTAGATCTCCAATTTGAAGACTGTTGTCTGTCAACAAAATGGGCAGGTTTCTGCATGTGAGATGTAATTCTGTCTCCAAATTGAAAAGGTTTAGAGGGTTTTTGGGGGTTTGTTGTTGTTAGGAGAAACCTTCTTTTCAAATCTTCTTTGAATGGACGTCATTAACTCACATTATAATTGTTTTTGTAGAGTGCACTTTGGGATTTTTTTTTTTGCTTTGCAGCCACAGGAGAATAAGAACAGATGTTGTTCTGTGGATCAAAAACTTCTTACTTTTTATCTCATTATCTTCCATGTTCTTCAATTTATTGGAAAACTATTTTCTTATAAACATAACACATGAAGTTGCCTTTTTTTCCCATAGGATAAAACCAGCCTCTTCCATATCTAAATGCCCATATTTTCTCACTTTGGTAACAGCTAAGTGAAAAAATGGAGTGAAATAATTTTGAAGGATATATTTTGTTAGAAAATCAATTCCCTTCAATTATTGAAATTCATTGTCCTGCTAGGGCTTTCATCATCTCAAATGCAATACATAGGACTGTACATTTTTAGTGTAGAAGTTAGGAAGGTTGATTTGTCAAGTATAAAGTTCAATCTCTCTTCCACCTGTTTTTAAAGTAGAAACTGTATTTTTAAAAATTTTATTGTACCATAAACCTGGACAGTAACTTATAAAGGTTAGGCACAGATGTGAGTTTTTCCCCCATTTAGTAATTTTCATTTTTGTTTCTCTCTAGTTCTTGTTTCCTAAGACTGTGGGAAACAAGCCCATACACAAGCCCATACTTAAGGCCATAAATAAGCCCATACTTAAGGTGTAGGGTTCCTTTAATTGTTGTGTGACATATTTCTTGCCTAACATAATTTAATTTGTCTTATATTTAAAAACCCAAGATGAATAAATGACAAAAAAGAGAAAGTGATACTCTACCATGATGATAAGAAAGTCAGGCCAGGCATAGTGGCTCACCCCTGTAATCCTAGCCCTTTTGGAGGCCAAGGCAAGGAGGATCACTTGAGGCCAGGAGTTTGAGACCAGCCTAAGCAAGAGTGAGACCCCACCTCTACAAAAAAAAAAAAAGCACAAAAATTAGCTGGGTGTGGTGGCATGCGCCTGGAGTCCCAGCTACTTGGGAAGCTGAGGTAGGAGGATAACTCTTGCCCAGGACTCTGAGGTTGCAGTGAGCTATGATGTTGCCTCTTCACTCTAACCTGGGAGACCCTGTCTCAAAAAAGAAAGAAAGAAAGTCAGAAAGTATCTGTGTTTGATAAAATAGCAAAACCTGAAGTTTGGCTGTAGTCCATGTTGATCTTCAGGCAATAAATTTAAGTAACTTCCTTCAGAAGGCTATGAAGAGAAAAATTGCCACGTTTTGTAAAGTACAGATATGGTCCTTCATCCCTTAAGGAATTGTCCTGTTAACTCTTAAGGTTTCACTAAGGGATAGATCTTTAATCAAAGGATTCAACATCAGTTGTTGTAATACAGTTTGTTCTGTAATGTGTAGTTATTAAACCTGGTTAGATAAGGAACTGAAGCTTGAACTAACCAAACTACAGCTGAAGGCCTTGACTGATATTTGAGAGACCTGTGAAATTTTGAAGCAATGGTTTAAATTCTTTTGGCTTATAAGAAAGATTTTAATAGGATATGTCAACTTCATCTAAATTTGACTATCAAATTTGATCATCATTTGATCCTCACAAAATAAACTTTGACATATGCAAGGGAAATGTGCTTTTTTTCTTTGTTTTTAATCACGTTTATTGAAATAATATTTATATAAGAGTATCGTTCTCTGAGTTGTACCAAACTTATACAGTGATATAACCATTACCAAAATCAATATACAGAACATTTTCAGTATTCTAACTAGTTTTCTCATGCCTATGTGTAGTCAAATACTTCCCCTCACCCCCAGTCCCTGGCACAGCTACTCATCTACATTTTATCAGTATTTTTTTCCCTTTTCTAGAATTTCATGTGAATAGAATCATACAAAACGTGTGTCTGGCTTTTGTGTCTGGCTTCTTTCACTTAGCATGATGCTTTGAGATTCATTAGTGTTGTTATACATGTATCTGTAGTTCAAAACTTTTAACTGCTGAGTAGTATTGCATTGAATGGGTATAATAAAATTAGTTTATCCATTAATCAGTAGATAGACATTTGGATTGTTTCTAAGATTTGGCTTTTATGAGCTCAGCTGCTATGAACATTTGTGTACAAGTTTTTGTGGGGGCATATGCTTTCATTTCCCATGGGTAAATACCTAGGAGTGGGATTGTGGGGTTGTTGGTAAAGACATGTTAAACTTTTTAAGAAGCTGGCAGACTGTTTTTCAACATGGCTGTACCACTTTGCATTCCCACCAGCAAAGAATGAGAGTTCTGATATATCTGCATTCTCTTTAGCACTTGGTATAAGTGCTTCTCTTTACCTTTAGTCATTCTAGTGCATATGTAGTGGTATTTCACTCTAGTTTTATTTTCCATTTTTTTAATGACTAATTATGTTCAGCATCTTTTTATGTGATCATTCGCTATTCATGTATCTCCTTAGGTGACATGTCTGTCAAATCTCTTGCCTACAGTTTTTTGTTTGTTTGTTTTTGTTGGTGGTGGGGGCAGGTTTTGAGACAGAGTCTGTCACGCACCCCCGTCTTCCCGCCAGTAGAGTGCAGTGGCGTCATCATAGCTCACTGAAACCTCAAACTTGTGGGCTCAAGCGATCCTCCTGCCTCAGCCTCCCAGTGTGCTAGGATTACAGGCGTGAGCCACTGTGCCCAGCCTCATTGTTTTTTAATCAGGTTGTTTGCCTTGTTTATTATAAGAGCTCTTAGTATATTCTGGGTATAAGTCCTTAAATAGGTGGATATACATATTTCTTAGCCTGAGGCTTGCATTTTTATTTTCTGAATATTATCTTTCAAAGAGCAAATGTTTTTAATTTTTTTTTTCTTTTTGAGACAGTGTCTCACTTCATTGCCCAGGCTAGAGTGAGTGCCGTGGCGTCAGCCTAGCTCACAGCAACCTCAAACTCCTAGGCTCAAGCAATCCTGCTGCCTCAGCCTCCCAAGTAGCTGGGACTACAGGCATGCGCCACCATGCCCAGCTAATTTTTTCTATATATATATTAGTTGGTCAATTAATTTCTTTCTATTTATAGTAGAGATGGGGTCTCTGCTCTTGCTCAGGCTGGTCTCGAACTCCTGAGCTCAAACGATCCGCCCACCTCGGCCTCCCAGAGAGCTAGGATTACAGGCTTGAGCCACCGCGCCCGGCCAAATGTTTTTAATTTTTATGAAGTTATATTTGTTACTTCTTTCTTTTGTGGTTCTTACTTTTTGTGTCCTAAGAAAATTTGCCTCAAAGCTTTTTTTCACTCATTTTTTCCTAGAAGTTTTATAGTTTTAGCTTTTACATTTAGGTCTATGGACCATTTCAAATTAATTTTTGTATATGTGTAGGGTAAGAGTTGAGGCATAGTCTTTTTTCATATAGAGATCCAGTTGTTGGAGCACCATTTGATGAAAAGTCTAGTCTTTTCCCATTCAGATGCATTTGCACCTTTGTGAAAAATCAATTGAACATATATGCAAGCTCTATGGGCTCTCTACTCTGTTCCATTGATCTTTATGTCTACTTTCATACCAATACAAAACTGTAGATTATTATAGACTTATAGTGTAAGTATTGAAATCAGAAAGTGTAATTCCTCCTAGCTTTGTTTTTCTTTGTCAAGATCTCTGTTGACATTCTAGGTCTTTTGTATTTTCATACAAATTTTAAAATCAGATTTTCAGTTTTTACAAAAGAGCGATTTGTAGTGAGATTGGGAATGAATATATAGATCAACCTGGCATTAGGAATTGACATCTTAATCATTGAGTCTGAATCAGGAACATGGTATATCTCCACTTATTTAGGTCTTTTTTATTTTCTTTCAACCATGTTATAATATTAGTTTTCAGTGTACAGATCTTGCACATATTTTCTTAAATCCCTCTCTAAATATTTTATATTTTGTTGCTATTATAATGGTAATGTTTTTAATTTTAATGTCCAGTTTCTTGTTTCTTGTATCTTGGAACAATTGATTTTGGTATATTGACCTTAAGTGAACTTACTTAACTCATTTATTTGCTCTAGTAGTCACGCCCCCCCCAAAAGTTCTTAGGATTTTCTACATAGGTAATCATGTTCTCTGTGAAGAGAGATAATTTTACTTCTTTCTTTTTAATATGTTTCTTTTTTGTTTTTGCTTTATTAGAATGACTTTATTAGGAAGACTGACATCAGTTCAGTCTTGAAGGTGAGAACCTTGTTCCTTGCCTTGTTCTCAATCTTAGGGAGCAAGCATGCTGTCTTTCACCATTAAGTATGCTTTTCGTAGATGCCCTTTATAAAAATGCCTTTCAAGGAACATGTTCTTCTGTTTCTAATTTCCAAGAGTTTTTATCATGAATGGATATATTTTGTCAAATGCTTTTTCTACATTTTCTGAGATGGCCACATGTTTTTTTCTTTCTTAGTCTTATTAATGTGGTGAATCACATTGTTTTGTATTCTGGGAAAACCTCTACTCAGCCACGATATAGTGTCCATTTTATATCATTTGCTGTGTTCCTGAGGGGTACTGTTTATGTTCTATTTTGTTTTATTTTCCTGTTCTTGTAATGTCCTTGTATAGTTTTGTTATCATGATAACATTGGCCTCACAAGATAAGTTGAGAATATCCCCTTCTCTTGTATTTTCTGGAAGAATTGGTATAAAATTGGTAATTATTTCTTCCTTAAATTTCTTTGAGATTCTGCCTTTTTAATTAGTGAATATTTTATACTAATCATAACTTACCACCTAGATCTAGTCCCATAGGGTTTGTACCCTATACTGAAATCATAAAACAGTAGAGATAATTGGGCCCTTGATAACCTTTAAGATTGCCACACTTTCCTACATGATTTTACCCTTGGCAGGAGTATTTCTCTCCTGCCTGTTGCCTAAAATAACAGGATCACAAACAACAAACCAAATTGGATTAGTTTTAAGACAGTAGTAGCTCTTCCCTTGTGATGCCTGAGTTAAGAACATAGGTTTTACTTGCTAAGCTATGATATTTCGCTTCCTCTAGTAGTTTTAAAAATATTGAGTGCTAGATCTCCCAAGCAGATCCATGGCCACCATCTTGGTTTTGAACCCATTAACTTTAAAGTACCTGTCCAATATTATATTGTCCCAGGCTTGTCATTATTCTTGATGAGAAACATAAGTTCTTAGAAACATTCTTAATGTGATATTTTATTTAGTGTTTTGAGCCATTTTAAGAACTAGAATATGCTGTTTGCTTAAAAGTGTTCTTTTCTTCTTTGATAGTTTTTAAAATATTATTCTTCACTCTCAAGCCCTTTTGTTGCTAAACAGTTGTCTAAGGACATACATTACCAGTTTGTCTTGATTTTTCTGGGAGATAAAGTGTCTGAAATGTTTGAGTGCTGTATTAAAATAATTACTGCGCATAGTAAGATTTAATAAAAAGACTATCTCTTAAACTATTGTTTGGCCACATTTTTTTCACTTTTTCTGTAATTATGCTAAATTCCTACCTGAATAGCACACAGCCATCCAAATGAATTACAGATGGCCAATGGCTCTGCTTTTTACTAGTGTGTACCCTCTTAGCTAAACCTTTTTTGCAGGGGGGTGGATATTTTTAGCTATAATTTAACACTTACCAAGTGCTAATGTCATGCTGTTTTATATATTTGAGAGGCAAGTGTAATGCCCTCAGTTACATATGAGAAAACTTATTCTAAAGCAGTTTGACTCATTTGCCCATAGTCATGCAGCTAATTGCTGTTTGTATTGCTGCAAAGCAAGTGTTCTTAACATAGCAATTCAGTATGTAGAGAAAGTAGAGTGCAGTGGTCAAGAGTGTGACTTTGAGAGTGGACTGCCTAGATTCAAAATCTGATTTCCATCCCTTACTAGTTATGTAACTTTGGCCAAATTATTGAGTGTCTTAAGCCTAGATTTCCACTTCTGGAAAATGGTAATAATAATAATACCTACCTAAAAGCATTCTTGAGTGAATTAAATGAATTAGTTTAGGTAAAATTTCCAGTGGCACATGGTAAATGCCATAGAAGTTTTTCTTGTCTTACCGTTATTAGCCATTATAACTGCTTAATTTTCAGCAAGCAATCATTTTCTATTCATTTCTCTCTAAAATGACTTTTCTGAAGCTAAGCTTCCTGGGACTAAATATGTTAACATAATTTTTATAGCTTTGGTCCACTTACTAATTAACTTTTAAAAAATAGATAAATTTACTTTTTATATTAGAAAATACATTTGTGTGATTCAAACTCCAGAAGTAACTTTAGAAGGGGGGTATATGGTGCTAAATCTGTCTCTTTTCTCTGTCCCTCAGCCATAATCCCCTTCCCAGAAAAGACTAATGTTATTAGTGTCTTCAGAGACATTTTATGCATTTATGAGCAAATAAGTATATTCATAGTCCTTTTCTCCTTTTGTGTCAAATCTATACCTACTTTTTTTTAACTTGTAAATTATCCCATATCTGTTATATAAAGAGTATCACTGTTTTTAAAAAGTACATAGTAGGCCAGGCACGGTGGCTCACGCCTGTAATCCTAGCACTCTGGGAGGCCGAGGTGGGCAGATTACTCAAGGTCAGGAGTTCAAAACCAGCCTGAGTAAGAGCGAGACCCCGTCTCTACTATAAATAGAAAGAAATAAATTGCCCAACTAACATATATATAGAAAAAATTAGCCGGGCATGGTGGCGCATGCCTGCAGTCCCAGCTACTCGGGAGGCTGAGGCAGCAGAATTGCTTGAGCCCAGGAGTTTGAGGTTGCTGTGAGCTAGGCTGACGCCACGGCACTCACTCTAGCCTGGGCAACAAAGCGAGACTCTGTCTCAAAAAAAAAAAGTACGTAGTATACAATCTTCTAGACACTATTATTTTCAACCAACATTTAACAATTCAGTAACTATTGTTTTTGCCTTTATTCCACATAGTAGGTACTAAATACTTGTTTAATATAGTGAGATATATTTAGATAAAGATTTAGATAAGATTTCAGTTTGATGATGTATTATTCTTTAAAATACTCTTGTGTAAGTGGCATTTTTTTTAAGCTTATGTACACCCCTTTTGACCATGTAATCTATTTTTTTAGGAATTTATCCTATGGAAATATTTGTTTATATCTAGAATAATGACTATACAAGATTATTTATTATAGCATATTATATGATAGCAAAAGGCTGAGTGTCTATCAGTAGGGGGCTAGTTAGGTAAATTATGGTACCTCTATATTGTGGAGTACTTTTTGTCCATAAAAGAATAAGGCAGCTCTGTGTGCCTCCAGGGGAATGAGAAAGGGAATGGCTTGTAAGATATGAATGGAGGATGACTTATTTTTGTTCCTTGTGGATTTTGTACTTTATGCATAAGTTCTGTATTTAAAAAAAATAACTTTCAACCACCAGTTTTAAAAACATATACCACTTCACAGGCTCAACAATAATGTGTACTAGCTAGATTCAACTCAAGGGTCACCAGTTTGCTCTATGTGCTCTCTGATACCAATCAGAATCCCAACAAGATTTTGTTGTTTTGACAAGATGTATCTGAAGTTCATCTGTAAGAAAAAATGTATAAGACTAACTGGAATAGTTAAAATAGTTTAAAGAGAATAGGAGAAAGGATTTGAAGAAATTTGCCTTACCAGATATTAAAATATACTATAATGGTTCCAGTAAGTAAAACAAGGTCATTTTGTCAGATAGATATATATGTTGTATAGAATAGAGTTCATTAATAGATCCTTGGATATAAGCAAATTTAGCTCAAATAAAGGAAGCCTTTCAGATCTCTAAGGAAATAACATTTTTCCATTGATTGTCTATTTAAAAATGAAAAAATTTAAAAATTGTCAAAATGAAAACATCATACCAGAAACAAAAATCTTTATGCCATATGGAATAAAGAACTAAATAAATATATTTTAGAAACTGGGGAAAAGATTTTAT